>OOFE01021814.1:3876-20848 GCA_900323365.1 Monocentris japonica | reverse complement strand
GTTCAGAGATGGTATTCTGCATACCTTGGTTGTAACGAGTGGTTATTTGAGTTACTGTTGCCTTTCTATCATCTTGAACCAGTCTGCTCATTCTCCTCTGACCTCTGACATCAACAAGGCATTTTCGTCCACACAACTGCCGCTCACTGGATATTTTCTCTTTTTCGGACCATTCTCTGTAAACCCTAGAGATGGTTGTGCGTGAAAATCCCAGTAGATCAGCAGTTTCTGAAATACTCAGACCAGCCCGTCTGGCACCAACAACCATGCCACGTTCAAAGTCACTTAAATCCTCTTTCTTCCCCATTCTGATGCTCGGTTTGAACTTCAGCAAGTTGTCTTGACCACATCTACATGCCTAAATGCATTGAGTTGCGGCCATGTGATTGGCTGATGAGCTATTTGTGTTAACAAGCAATTGAACAGGTGTACCTAATAAAGTGGCCGGTGAGTGTATTGTTTTTGCATTTGAGTCACTGGAAATTTGCTACCTTTGAATTATACTTAACAATACAAATAGTTGTCAAATGAGCATACAAAGCGCTGTGTTTAAAACAGAGGTTGATTTATGTCAACCAACAAGAGAAAAAAGAACAGAAGGGCAAACTGTGAAACATGTCTTCGCTTCAGCCACAAAACAGTTACAATATCAAATGCACTAAATTAGACTTTAATTATTGATGTAAAAAAGTCTGCACATGCCAGACACAAACATGCTGGTCCTGTAGAAGGAGCCTAGGAGGGATTGATGCACTGAGTGGTCCTGTGTTTGCCATGACAGATGAGCTGTAGCTATCCAGTGCATTCTGAGGAGATGACATTCCCAGGCAGCCCTGGCTCCCAGATTCCTGCTTCTGGATGATGAGACTTTTGTAGAGAGTCTGCAGGCCTCATTTACTCAAGCAGCAGGGAATAATATAGTGCCAGCGTTTGGATGTGTCAGGTCCCATATCTTTGCCTGTTCTATTAGAAATAGACCCCGGTGTGGGACAATTAACCCCTGGCCCTAGCAGCAGATCTGTGCAGTAACAACCCAGCATGGGGCAATAAATCAAACCTAGAGGGAGAAACTCGCATTCCCTCCCCTGTTGGCTGGATGCTACTATCAGCCAATGGGCCAAGCTTACATGATGGTAGATATGCTCCAGTGTTATCGTATTATCACAGACGGTGTAAGAGTGATGCAATGGAGGCTATAGGGAAGGGCACCCTGAGTATGTTTGCGCTCCAATGAATACACCGTCTGGAGGAAGTTCAGCACCTACGACTAACTGGACCCTTTTAAACCAAACAGCACCTGCGCCTGCTACACTGCAATTGTTCCCTCATGGCTCACTTTCTTTGGAGACTATCACTGTGCCTTTCCTGTCTCCTCAGTTTTATCTGGCTTGTAACATGTCAACTTATCCGGCAATGGCAATAATTTGTTGATGGTTAGAAGTTGTGGCTAGCTCTTGTACATCGGTAATAAAAATAAAAGCTATGAATCATAACTACAGTGAGGCTGGCTGTGGTTTTGCGTGTCTGCAGCAGACCACATTGAGACCATTTGTTTAATGGCAGATTAGAGAGGCGGATGAGTAATAAAGCAGTACACCACAGGGGTCACCTTCAGGACCTGCTCATTGTTATTTCCATCATTAGTGTGTCGTATCTCTTGCTGTCCTACTGGCAACTACTGGCACAGACTCTGGTCATGTGATTAGGGCTGTTCGAGCTGCCCACTGTTAGCCTGTAATTCTCACACCAATAGGCTAATGTGAGATATGGCAACAGGTGCAGAGAGCAACGATGGAAGCACATTTTTCAAGGCCCAAGGGCCATAAAAGCCATAGCTATTAAATATAATTTGAAAAAATTAGCTTTTTGGCGCATGGAGTAGAGCAGGTTGTGATGTATTATAATAATCACGACATTCCCCAGGGTCTCTGCCTTCCCCAAACGTTATTACTATTTGTGAAGGCCTATGTGTATGTGCTTTGGGATGTGTGGTCTTGTTTGTCTATGTTTGATGGGATAGGGAATTCTTTTCAAATGCTGGGGCAATTATCGCTTCTGCCAGGATTTGTGTGCTTTTGTGTGAGTCAGAGGTAATTATACCTCACTGCTTGATTTGTTGTTGAAAGTGTGTGTGCACATGTGTGCATGTTTCTAAAGGTGAGAAAGACAGCGTGACTGGAGTGCAGATTGCATTGTGGCTGGCTATCATTATTGGTGCCTGGGTGAAATGTGGACTGGAGAATGAAGGTTGCAGGTTGGTTGTCTGGTAGTGGGAAGAAGAACAGAGGGAAGATTATGGTGAGATACAGCCCAGATGAGATACAACTGTCCGCAATGCCATGGCCACCGCAAGTGTGCCAAGGGAAAGTTTCTGAAGCAGGGCTATGGGGCTTCATGTGGTTTAGCCATCTGTCAGATGAATCTAATCGTTATCCACTCCTCCTCTTCTTACGGAGGCTCAAAACTCAACTTTAAAACAATGAATGTTCTTTGCTTCACTAATCCCCATTGTTTCTGTTCAGCGGCAGGCTGCACCTTCGATGAGGATTCAGACCCCAATCTGTGCGACTTCACCCAGGGGGAGGAGGATGACTTTGACTGGCAGCTGTTCCAGACACACAGTTCACCTCATGCTAGCTCTGACCTCCTGCGGGGTGAGTACTCTGCTCTCATGTTCTAGCTGGCATTAGACCGCTATTCAAAATTTGCTATAATCTCCACAGTAGGGCACATGACCAGAAGCTATTTTTGTGTGACAGATCAGCAGTTGGTATGTTCGATTCTGCTTACATGTTTATTTTTAAATAGTGCATAAGTCTGGGAAATAAATAACATAATAATTATTATAATTGGATGTTAACCAGGCTCACAGGGCTAATGGAAACCAGCATCTTCCTACCAGCATCCTCTCTACTGGTGGCTGCCACAGGGAAATGGCATGCATAGTTTATAAGGCGCTCCTCCATTCTGCATTAGCAAACATCTACAGGGAACTGATGAAGAGAAGGGTGCTGTTTCAGCTTCTCACCAGAGATATCAATGGTAGTTCTACAACTCTATACCTGCCATATGAGTAAGATACTGCCCTCCTTCTAGTGTAACCAGTCAAACAATCACTAATATTGAACGAAAAGAAGGACACATTAGAACATACAGTTAATGTGGCAGATATACAGAGAGATAAGTTAAGAGCAGCAGATGTAAAGATGACAAGATACATTACAATCACAGGATGCAGTAATTAGATAGATCATTTAAAAGGAAATAACGGTGGGCCCTAGGGAACGCCTCATCTATCTGAAAAAGAGAGATTATCAGGCAGAGTAGCCTTTGATCAAAAACTACCTGCAGGGAGAAGTGATGTTATTTTTAAAAGCAATAAAAAGTGATTTTAATTCAAGTCTTTCCTTTCCTTAGGCATCTATCCAAATAGAATTCCAAACTTGATAAATCCTAAATTTAATCCTAAACTATTAAGATGCACCTCATTCACCTCCATATCATCAGCAATCGAGTGAGAATCTGCCAGCAGCCACCAGCCAATTCAGGGCAGGCGATGAGGTAATTAATACTTTTCCCTTTGGGTTTAATTAACACTTACTGCCTTGACATTTACAGAGACCCAGGGCCTTAAATGGAACAGAATAGCACAGGTGGAATAAGTCAGGTACTGTATTCTGCAAATGATGAGACTGCGACAGGCTCTTAGCACCCTCTTGCTATTGACCAGTTCTGAGAACCAAGAGGAATATATTCAATTTAATGTCTTATCTGTGCATCCTTCACCCCACACTAGATCCACAGTGAGTGTATTACTCATGTTATTTATCTAAAGGTGCATGTATAGTGAGAGCAGTGTCCCACAGTTATGACATTATGGTACATTATGACATTTTCACTGTGTTGTTTAAGGTGGATAGCCTTACTGTAGATAATGTTATAGGAAATATTTTTTTCTTCTTAATCCCACTGTGTTTACATCTACCCCTGCATCACATTGGGAGTCTGACTATCCGCACTATCTGGGCAGCCAAGGTGGATGGGGGATAACAAGCATTTATGAGATAAGGCTATTTACATTGGACCAATATTAACTTTCTGGAGAATTTGGTGTCAAGGGAAGATTAGTAAACACAGCTGAAATAGCAGCGGCTTGTGGCTCCCAGGAGAAATTAGAGACTACAGTTCCCATGAAAGGGAAAAGAGTGTGGAAAAAAAGAGGGTAGAATGCAGTGAGATATCTTAATAAGAATTTCACATTTTATCACATTCTCTTTTATTTTGAATTAGATCTCAGATGTCGGGTTGCTATTGATAATCTTCAGTCCTTTTTCTATTTTAATGAAGCAAGTAAGGTTTCCAGGATAATGACCTTGCAAAGTAGAATGCATCTGCATGTCAAGTCTGTCTCATTTTGTGAAAGGCACATTCATTAGTGTGAAAAGTTATGGGCCTGCTCTAATATTCATTGTAGCGTAGCAGCGTGGCCTCAAAGGAAAAATCCACCCTAAAATACTTTAACACACTAACTGCTGTTCTGCTGTAGGTGTGGTGTTGTTATCAGAGCTGACCAGCCTCCCTCACTGGTTTAATGCTCTATTAGCCGCGTTTCGTACTTTGGGTCGAAACACGGCTAAAAGGGTAATTGAGTCAACGCTGGAAAAGAGACGAGCAGTCGTGGTAAAGCGGATTCAAAACGCCCGAAATGCTAGACTTAAAGTAAGCAAACGGATTTTACGAGCTATTGCGGAGATTGACTGTGAGATGACTGAGACGGACTCGCGCCATCGGGCACAAAGAACAAGAATGGTAAGAAGTTAATATATCGAGTAAATCACAATTGTGAAAAATGTTATTGTAGACTACATCGACTTATTTTTGGCACCTTTGTGTGTGTTTCAGATATGAGTACTACAGAATGCGTCGTGTTTCGCCATCCGTTTGGGTACACAGAATGGGGTGCCACTGCATTAAACCAGCCTGATGGGGCACTGTCATCCACTGTAGAGGCCTAATGAACTTTCTGAACACATTGTAGTAAAGTGTCTGATTACTTATTTTACAAAAGCATTTTGTGCGTTGTTTTTGTCTCTGAAGAGGTTACACCCATGTACCATTTCTTTCTATCAATAAAAATTGTCACAGCTGCATAACTATTGTTTTGACTTATTAAACACATCACCTTTGCTTATTTTAACCTATATACTCTCACCTGGTTTAAATACTGAGCTTTCCAGTGTAAGAAGAAAGAAGGAAGGTACAACTTTAAAACTAGAAGAACTCCGGCGCACTGTCTCACTTACTGCTGAAATATTTATTATATTAAATTAGCGTTTCTGTCTACCCGACCATCAGGTAGACAGTGTGCTGAAGTTCTTCTCATTGTTTTCAAATTTACAAGAACAGCCACTATACAGTACACACACATTTGGTTCCACAACTATTTATTATTCAGCCAAAATACAAATGTGCAAACAGGTATAAATAAAAGTTAAAAACAGTCTTTAGTCAAGTGGTGGGGCAGTGTAGCTTCTTCTTTGGCTCAGTGACTGGGCAAGCTGACCAAGAACAGACAGAAACCCGCCCTGAAAATCTCTCTGGAGCCATCTGATTTCGTCCTCCTCCGACTGGAGGAATGCCAACTCTTGCCTCCTCATCTGTCTTTCCTCGGCCTGGCTCTCAAGAAGGAGCCGCATATACTGGTCCCGCTGCTCCTGTCCTGACTGCAGGACGGCCCGGTTAGCGTTGTCGATGTCAAGGAAGTCAGCGTCCTTTTCCTCTTTCCTAGTCGAAAAATAACACCGAAACATACCACAATAAGTACACAAGCACAGTTTGAAGTAGCAGCATATACTGTATGTTCCTAGCCAGCAATGGCATATTGTGAATGTTTTTGTAGCGTGCATAATAATCTTATATATATATATATAGCACTTTTCAAAACAAATGCTAGAAAGCGCTTCACAAAGCAATAAAATACCTCGGTGTTAATGTGCTTCAGCAGAAGACATGGGACGAGGGCTGCTGGTGATCACTGGGGCAAACACACTAGCAGGGGTAAACACACTAGTCTCTGCAGCCTGCAGTTCAGTGTGCCCGACCATTTTATCTGAAAAACACGTTGGAAAAAAAATAAACGTTACACAATATCATTTTGTACGATCGATTTAGCCAACCCTTGCCTTAGGAACACCAGGGTTCTACGCCATTAGCGGTTGGCATTAGCATGTAGCTAACGTTAGCTTTTGGCTAGGGTAACAATATGACATCAGTTAGCGTTATAGCATTTAACAAGCATCATATGAGGTCGTATGTAATTTCCGCGTCTTCCACCATGGCTTCCAACAGTAGCCGAGTCTTTTGTTGCTGCTGTGCCAGAGAATGCCGGCCTGTGACCCAGCAACGCATCCAGACGGTCAAACCACTTGCTGGTCTGCCGGTTGGAGCTGCTATTGTGGTCCTTAATTTTCTTGTAGTCTTGCCTGAAAAGGTATACACCTTTTCATTGCGGGTCGCCGTTTCCTCTGCATAAATGCTCAATAAGGCCTGGACTTCTAAAACTGTTTGTACCTATTAGTCATTTAGACCCCAAAATATGTAAAAATAGGGCCCAGGTTTAAAAATACCGGGATTATCCTTTAAGCAGCATATTAGCTTTATGGGAAAGCTTGGTTTCTGCTTCAAGGCTAAAATCACACATTGATAAATGAAATTAGAGCTAGGTGGTGTGTAGTTAATTCTAGGGGGTGACAATGCATCTCCAGTCCTGTGCCATGGAAGAGTCTGCAGGTTTTCATTCCAAACAAACATTACACCAGTTAATTTCACTAATTAACACACCTTCAACCAAAGAGGAGGGAACTAATTAGCAAAATCAACTGCTTCAGTGTTTGGCTGGAATGGAAACCTGCATTCTCCTCCATGGCACAAGACTGGACACCACTGGCTTAGAGGGAACATGGCTTAGTACTCAAGGAAAATGATATTTAGTTGTCACAGAGGTCCTATATAAAACACCTACAGCGCTGCGTTGTAGTGTGGACGGCGAAAACAGAGACTTTTGAAAACGTTTTATTGTCACTTGACCCATTCTTTCTGCGTATGCCCATGGAAGAAAGTATGCGTTTTTGGTGGTTTAGTGTGGACGGCAAGCTTTTCGAAAATGCTAGACACAAGAATGCGGTTTTCAAATTTAAGCGGCTTAGTGGGGACGTAGCCTAAAGCTACGGCGTTTTCAAATGTATCTACTTGGGAGAGCGTTTTCGGAAAGCACAATGGATCGAAAACACTGGCGTAGTGTGGACCTAAGGCCAAAACAGAGAAATAATTATGCATTTTCAAATTGAAATGGCTCTTTCTTTGGCTCACACACTCACACCCACACAGACATTGAGGTGATAGGTAGGAATGGTAATGCAGTCTCCTTTTGGCTGCAATGTCTCTCTAATTAGTGTCACTTTAGAGGGACAACTATGTGTAAAGTTGTTGGTTTAACAACGTAATTGAGGCTCCGGAAGCACACTCAGGATTGCAGCCAAACAGACTTTCTAGGTGAATCACCTTAACCCAGGTGAGAGAAAGCGGCCGGTCAGTTGAACGATAATGACTTGGCTCATAATAAAGGACATGTGGGTGAGAACAGGACTGAAACTGGAGTCTCTTATGTAAGTGTAGCAGAGATTTAGATTTGCTCACTCACATAATTGGGTCAGTTTGACAGACCAGCTACTATTTTGCTGCGGCTGTTTTATTGTTTATGATGCTCTTTAGATAATTCAACACAACACATATTTACTTGGGGTAGTGAACAGTTAAGAAGCAGAACTGCAGGGCTAATAACACTATATGAGTATGCTAATGAATATTTTACATTTGTACAATTACTTAATTAGACTTTATATATTTTGTAAATCTATTTAGATGTGCTTAGGGAGCTCAATCCCAGTTTTAGTAAATTTGGTACAGTTTTAGCTATTACCCTTTATAATAAAGATCTCCAACAGATTCTGATAGAGTGTAGAGTTTATATTGACCTGCAAAAGTAGTGTAAGCTCAGAACACACAGCCTACGAGGGCTGTTTACTGGCTTGCCTGCAAAACTGCATTTATGATTTTATAAACCCTAACCTAAGTTTCCTGTTTCTTTCTTAATACACAAAAGCAAAAGTTGAGCTGACTGTAAAGCATTTGTGTGAATCAAATTTTTCACAAATTAAAAGACACTTCTACTTTTCCTGCCCACTGGCCTGGAACATTTTCTTTAAATATTTCTTTCTTTCTTTTGAAATCTCCCTTTTTTTCTTTTTTCTTCCTAATCACGTATTCCCCCTTTGGTAAGCTGGACAGTAAAGTAAGTCTTGTAGGTGTGTCCGATGTGGATAGTAGTAGTAGTAATGTGTATTTGGGTATTTCCCCACCTCAGTGCACTCTTGAACCCTTCCTTGTCCAGCTTTTGCTCCACAGCTCTCTCTGAATGTTAACAAGTCACAGGCATGTCGGCCTTTCGAAGTTGTGTCAACACAGACCGGTGAATTAGTTATGACACCGGCTGTAACACGTCCTGTGCTTAGTGATTCTTGAAATTCTGTCAGTATACATTCAGCTTGAATTGAATATTAATGGAACTGTAGGAACTTTGTAGAATGGTTAAAGCTCTGCATTCATGTCCATAGCATCTCTACCATTCTTTCATCACATTTTGTTATTTTTTTGACAGTTGCTCTCATTGCTCACCTTTGCTCACAAAATGCAAAGCAGTTTAGTCACGTGACGCAAGTTGGAGAATGGCTGCTTGAAAATCTGCTCTGACCATCGTGGCTGAAATATTCTCACAAAACCGTTTTAGAGCGATATTATTTTAATAAACATAGTGCCAACATCAATATAAAAAGAGTCAGGATGCCAAACTACAGGAATAATGTGGGGAGAAGCACTAATTCAAAGAATACCCCCTCTTCTGTCCAAGACCCTCTTGGCGTGGATGCTAGCAAAGCCAATGTGCCATCGACTTTGGCAAAAGCTAACGCCACAGACACAGACTCTGAGCACGAATCTGACAGGCTGGCGGATGATATCTCAAAAATATACAGTCTTCACAAAGAAATGTTAGATGGACAAAATAATAAACTGGATGAAATCCGCAAAGCCACTACATCTATGGAGTCCAAACTGACTGTCATCACCATGCGCCTCACCGACGTAGAAGGCGGCCTCAACTTCCTTGAAGATACTGATAAAGCTATGAAAGCCAACCCGCCGGCGGAGTTGGAGCAACTTCGCCAAAGAGTCGATGAGCTAGATTCTAGGGGGCGCTGGAACAATCTGATTTTTGTGGGTTTCCCCGAATCCTGTGAGGATACTGGTGCCCTCTCATATTTGACCAGGGTGATCCCGGATATATTGGGAATCAAATTTACCAAAGGGCTGGAATTAGACCGGGCACACAGGTCCCTTGCTCCACGTAGATCGGATATGCCCTGGGTGATCCCGGATATATTGGGAATCAAATTTACAAAAGGGCTGGAATTAGACTGGGCACACAGGTCCCTTGCTCCACGTAGAGCGGATGGGCAGCCACCGAGGGCCATGGTGGCTAGGTTCCTGCGCTACCAGGGCCGAGAGAAGGTCATGCTGGCCGCCGGCAACAAGGGGAGGCTGACATGGAACAGTCATCACATCATGATCTTCCCCGACTACTCGAAGGCGGTGAATGACAGGCGCCGGCAGTTCAAGCCATGTAAGGAGATGCTGCACGTACGCGGCATTAAATTTTTTCTGCGCTCTGCGAGTTTGATGATCCGAAGAAGGCACTCGACTACATTAAGTCCGTATGACTGTTAAAGCACACAATATCTGACCACTGAGTTGGCACCGGAACACTCCATCATTCGAATAGTTCAGATGGACTATAGTCACAGCAACCAAACACACTTCATTCAATATCGTATACCATGGAGTACAATGGACTATCCAATCTAACTCAAGCCAAGTATTTATCAAAGTAATAACTTCTGTTAATACTGTCGATTACGCCTGTCACTTATTTCAAACTTGTTGAGAAGTTGGGATTACTTGGGATATGTTGATTGTTGTTATATTTTGTTTGTTATGGGTTTTGGTGCTATGTGTGGTCATCGGGCGTGCAGCTGGCATCGGTCACAGCGGGCTGGTGCTGGCTGTGTGGCTGTCGGTTGCATGTGGGGCCATAATTTAATTGTTGGAGAGCCTATTTAGTTTGATCGTGGACCTGAGTGGCTGACCACACAGTAGCATAGAGGTGGTTTGCCTGCTATTTGACTTAGAAGCCAATTTGAAACAGGTGTTGGTGACTATGTTCTGAATGTTTACAAATATCACTCTGTATTTAGCTGTAACAGTAAAGCTGCGCCGGTTTAGTCTTCAAGGCAGCTTCTTTCTTGTGAGTCATGGACCACAGTATTTTGACGCAGCTTGACGCAGTGTTTAGTTTGCATCCAGGAGGGTTTAATCTCCGCTGCTCTATGCTTGTTTTTCTCAATGCAAACCATTTTGTATTTGTTTTTGCTTGATGTGCGTTCCTCCCACTGGCGTTTATGGCAGATCCTACACAAGTAAAAAGATACATGACGTGCACACAAAATGCAAGCTGACAGGGCAAAAGTGTTGAGCTACTTGAGTCTAAATGTTCAGGGTTTACAATTGCCTAAAGGAAAAAAGTTTTAGCCTATCTTAAGTGATGTGATGTTGGATTCCTCCAAGAGACACATCATCTGGAACCAGCCGGAGCAGGGAGGTCACTATATTAATCAATAAGCAGCTTCAATATAAATGTGTTAATGAGATCAGAGACGACTCTGGAAGGATTTTGGTAGTATTAGCAGAAATCCAGGGTCACACTGTTATTTTAGCTATTTTATGTTTATGCCCCCAATGTAGACGACCCGTCCTTCTTTGGGCTTTTAGAGTGCAAGCTGAACGAGATGGGAGATTTCCCTGTGATCATGGGCGGGGACTTTAATCACGTGTGGGACACTATTCTGGACCCCGTCCCCGCAAATCAGTGAATGTGTTAAAGGATATGTGCAAGGGGCTGGAGTCTAGTAGATATTTGGCGTCTCCATAATCCATCCTCTAGAGACTACACATACTACTCCCCACCTCATGGCACGCTTTCCAGAATTGACTATTTCTTTATTTCTAGCTCCATCATACCCTCCACATTATCCTGTAGTATAGGAAGTATTCACATCTCAGCTCATGCCCACGTGATGGTCAGCATCCTTCCCTTTAATAAGTCTAGCAGTCTAGCAGCACTCCTAGGTGGAGACTGAATTCAAGCCTCTTGCTGGACATACGCTTTAGGGAATCTCTAAGAGCCCAAATCAGTCTGTACATAGAAACCAATCTACCCACAGCCCCATCAAATGGAGTGGCCTGGGAAGCCATGAAAGCGTTCCTTAGAGGACATATTATTCAGTAAGCATCCTTTAAGAAAAAACAGAACATGGCCAAACAAGGCTGCGGAGTGCACCTTTAAAGAAAGCATGTCACATGCCAATTTAACCTCCCTAACCTGGCTGAAATATAAGCTGAGTTTGCCCTATTCAGGGCCAGGCAGATGCACTTTGAGGAGAGGGATAAAGCTGGAAGGATGCTGGCCAGATACTTAAAGCAGAGGGAAACTATGAGTGCCATTTCGGCGATCAGGGACCAGGGGGGCAGCCTCCTGTCAAATTCTACAGAAATCAACCAAGAGTTTACAAACTTTTATAGTAGTCTATACACCTCAGAATCTCAGGCAAACACACAGGAAATCAATTCTTTTCTCAGCAGCTTAAAGCTCACTACTCTATCTGATGACCAGCGTGGACTGCTAGATGCACCCATCACAGCAGAATTTTAGAAGTCATTAGAAGCATGCCATCTGGTAAAGCTCCCAGCCTCAATAGCTTTCCCGCCAAGTTCTACAAGTGTTAGGCGACGGAGCTTGCCCCCTTACTCCTGGATATGTATAGGGAAGCATTAGAAGAGGGCCGCCTACCTCCCTCCCTGACGGAGGCAGTCATCACAGTCATTTTAAAGAGTGGCAAAGACTCATTATGTTTCTTGTCAGGGTATAAAGTTAATTGGCTGAAATCAGGGGCTCTCCCCCTGGCAGATTTAGTCATTATCAACTTCGAACCTCTTGAGTCAATTCAAAGCGGATATTGAAAGATGGTCCCCTCTTTTCCTTTCTCTGTGGGGGAAAGCCAATGTTTTGAAAATGACCTGTGCACTCAACTATCTTCTTCAGGCACTTCCAGTTAAAAGTCCTCTTAAGTATTTTCAACAGTTTGACTGACTTTGTAACAGATTTCTCTGGAACGACAAGCGCCCCATACTTAATTTACGAAAACTACTGAGGCCGGTGGGCCAGGGTGGGCTAGGCATCCCTAATCTATTACTATACCACCACGCTTTTGGCTTGAGGCACCTTGCCCACTGGTCTCTACCTCCTGAGTGTGCCCCCTCCTGGTTCTGTATTGAAAGGGTACTTTGTGATGCTCTTTCTCCCCTCCACTTTATCACAGCGGTTCTGTCCAAAGAGGCTCAGACCCACCCTATCCTCCTGAATATGCAATGGATCTAGAAGAGAGTCTCACTTATGATGAAGTTTGATCCCCACTTAAATTTGGCAGCAGGTATATGGTTATACCCCAAATTAAAAATAGACAAAAAAAACATTCCTTTGGGAGCAGTGGGTGGAGAAAGGTATTTTGGTGTTGGGAGACCTGTATGAAGGGGGCACCATAAAATCATTTATGGCACTGGTGCAGCAGTTTGGTTTTCCTCAACAGCAATTCTGGAGGTATCTTCAAATTAGACACCTTCTGACTCAAACCTTCAGTTCTACCTCATCCACACCTCCAAACTCAGAAACCCTGTCAGATATAATCAATATAATAATTAATATATTTGGGAAGGGACACGAGGCTTCAACATACTATTCCCTGCTGTTAGAGAACTGTGATAGTAAGATCTCCAATCTAGTCCTTAAAACAGATATCCCATTCTCTCCAAGTTTGTTTGTCCTGGGTGATCCTCCATCACTGGAAGCCCTCCCTGTGCCTCAGGCAGACTGGGTCCACAAATGCCTCATGCTAGGGAGAAAACTTATAGTTAGGGAATGGAAGGCTACAACCTTATCACCAGCAAGCGTGTGGTTTACTCAACTTGGTATAGTTGCAACACACAAAGGTCTTGCTTTCAGGCTCATCAACCAAGTGGAGAAATATTGGGCAAAATGGGCTGAATATATGGCTCACATCCACGGGCCTTGAGGCCCTGACTCTGATGCCAGCACAGTGGCTCAAACCCCCACTAACTTTTTAGGTATATGACAGTAATCTGCCTGTTCGTCTGTCGGGGAACGCACAATCACCTGTTTTTGATTTTCATTACTGTTTTGTTTCATTCCGTTGTCCTTAGTGATGTTGGCTGTCTACTTATACATTTTTTTTTAATTTTTTTTAATTATTTTTTTTATTTATTTTTTTTTTTAATAACAATGTTTTAATTTCCTATGTCCTGTTCTTTTCTGTTTTTTTACTGTCTTGTGTACCTGGTTATGTTTTTCTGTTCTTGTCAAAAAGAAAGAAAAAATAATAAAAACTACTGGTCATGAAAAAAAAAAAAAATCTATTAGATCCATTTCAGGAAAACGCTGGACAAACATTGATTCTTAAAACAATATGTGGTTTTGGGTGTGTGCTGATGCTGCGTCCCACTGAAGTCCTCCTACTAATGAAATGGTAAGGTTAGTATGGGATGGTCTCCATAACCCCAAAGGCACACTGCATACTTATATTCTCACTGCAAATGTCTACTGATAGAAGTAGAAGTTACAACTCTGGTGAGACATGAAGTATGAATATTATTAATAAGTTTAGAGGCTCAATGAATTATTGACAGAGCCACAATTAGTAGAGGTTTTTCTTAGGAGGAAGACAGCATTATATTTGTCGGAATGTACCAAACCATGATGGACATAGTTACCAGCTATAATGTACAGTAATGTTACCTCTTCTGGTTGAGATGAGTGGATGGCGGCTGACCTCAGGGATGGTGGACAAGTCAGAGAGGGTACCGCTGGATGACAAAAACTCACTCCTGGAGTGTCTTTTCTGTACGTCCTGGAAGGCCAGGCTGGCTGCACCACAGCCACAGTGCTGCTGAAAAAAGTCCTGTTCAGAAAGACAGCGGAGAGAAGATTGATTGATTACATATTTATTGTAGAATTGATCAATCCTACACTGATTGTCTATGGGAAGCCCTTAACCTGAACTGATTCTAATGCAACATTTTGATCGGATACACAGATATGCATGAATCTGTTTTATTATTATTAAGAAGAAGAAGAAAGAAAGACGGTTGATGAATCAACTTTATTGGCACTAACACACATACATGCAGTGAATTTGTTTCTTTGCGTACCTCTGACTAGATATACACACATCACCCCACACATGCACATTTCCAGGTCAGAGGACAGCGCAGGCGTCAGCTACTGGACAGCGCGCCTGGAGCAGTTGGGGGTTAAGTGCCTTGCTCAAGGGCACTTCGGCAGTGTTGGTGGATACCGTAGCTGTGCCTGTGTCATTTTTCAATCACCAGCTCACAGCTGGAATACCCTCCTGGTGGTGCCGGGAATCGAACCAGCGACCCTCCGGTGATGGGTCGGTTGGTTAGTAGTAGTAGTAGTATCCTGAGTTTTAGTGTCCCATGGTCGAAATGTTGTTTCAGAATACAATTCTGAAGGGAACACTGAATACATGGAATTTAAAAAAAATTGGCATGAAAGTGGTCAAATTTGAGAATATTAATATCAGCACAAAATATTGGCTATCAGCAGCTTCAATTCTATCATTTTCGGCCTTCATAAATATATATCGATTGGATATTTGAACACTGTCTGAATAAAGTGACCTCAACTCAGTTTCAACAGGAATTAAATGTGCTTGGGCGGTACAGGTACAGCTCAACCTTGTTGAGGTTTGTCCTCCAATATAACTTATTTGGCACAGTGAACAAGCATGTGGTTAAGATTCAGTAGCGATGTATTATGACTGTTACACACTTGCATATCTTGGTAGCATATGAAGCCAGGTTTGTTAAAAACCTGTGATATTTGATTCACTGTTTTAACTTGATTTGCTTTGCTTGATCTGGGTTTCACCGCCTGTACTGGGTCAGCGTTGAGTTAGACTCTGTGTGTGTCTATATTCTCTGAGTTAGTTGATTGAAGTTCACATCCGTCCATCCCAGCTGAAAGGGAACTGCGGCATCACTTCCACGTAAAATCCCATTATAGTTCCAACTACGCAGATGCCTAACAGCAGCGTAATGCGGACAAGATTAAAGCCAGGGGGACGAGATGTGTTTTTTCCTGCTTCATTGTGTGGAATCGTATATACAGTGTCATCAAAAGCGGATTTTTCGTCACATTCAAGTGGGCTCATGGACACACACCACCTGCATAGCTTCAACATGCAACCCAAGGGGCTCATTAGGTGAAGTAATTTCCTGATCTTTTGCAAAATAATTTCCCTTCCCTGCCCTGGAGTTACCTTTCACCTACAGTGGAGGCAAGGTGCAAACAGGCCTCTAAAACAACACACACACACACACACACACACAAAATTCTCTCCCCAGTATCAAGTCAAAAGCTCCCCCTCTCGGTTCTATGTTACATAACCACTGGTCATTTATATTCCCAGAAAATCAGCGGTAAGCGGAGCCGGATGAGGGAGTGCTGAAATCATGCTCTGCCGCACTGTTTTTGTTTTTACAAAACCTCTGGACGTCCCTCAGTAAAGACGAGCTCTTCCCTCTGTTAAGACATGCCCACTGCCAGGAACAAAACCCCTGGCCAGGTTTCACTGGGGCCAAACATCCCTCTCCTCTAAGCACCAGGGGTTCCACCGACATGGACTTTTGAAAGCTGATGCCAACGCAGATATTTTTGGATTGAAGCTGCCGATATTTTGTGCCGATATAAAGATATTCAGTATCTTTAAATTTGCTATTTTCACTTCTGAAACAGGATTTAGATCATGAGACACTAAAACTCTCCACTAATGATCCCATTGGTCAACTTAGCTGTTAAGCGATGAGAACACCAACACCAAAATTGTCCCCGGTAGATCCTTGGCTCCTGTGTCCCATACTAACACTTTAGCATATGCTATGTTAAGTGATAGTAGGCTCCATGCTAACACTTTAGCATACACTATGTTGAGTGACAGTAGGCTCCATGCTATCATTTTAACATACACTACGTTGAGTGATAGTAGGCTCGATGCTAACACTTTAGCATACATTATATTGAGTTATAGTAGGCTACTTGCTAACACTTTAGCATACGCTATGTTGAGTGATAATAGGCTCCACGTTTACACTTTTGCATGCACTATATTGAGTTATAGTAGGCTACTTGCTAACACTTTAGCATACACTATGTTGAGTGATAGTAGTGATGGATAGTATATCTGTCTAAGCCTGCTACAGACCATCCCATCTGCATGCTTAGAGGGGCCGCCCACTCTGGGCCAATAACCCCTGACCTCTCAGCAAAGGATTAGGCCGTTGGAGGTATTATGCAGTCAGTCAGGATGAAAGAAACACTATGGAATGTCCCATCCATTACTTCCTGTCCCCCAGTAATTGAGGAGGCTGCTTTGGGAAGTCAGCTTTGTGAAAAGGAGAACCAGATTCGGGAATAGAGGAGCAGGGGGCGTGTGCATTTCCAAGAACCACCGTACCATAGGTGTTTTTAAGTTTCTCTGCTCAAGTCCAAGTCAAGTTTCAAGCTCTGGCTGTTGATTTTGAAAATTCATTTTGTTTCCATGTCAGTGCACCAGTTGCTGTATGTTTTCATCTAGGTTAGGAATTGTCCCAAACCTGGTAAATGTACTCTTGGCCACTGGGTCTAGACTTGATGCTGTGAGACATGAAA
>OOFE01021811.1:7574-23344 GCA_900323365.1 Monocentris japonica | reverse complement strand
ATGAGGACAGTTTGGCAAATACGCCATTTCAGCCTATTAGGTCTTTTTTTCTACAAGGCCACTGTAACATCTTGTTGTTGTTGAGGTTTGGCACTACTGTAATTGATTTTTCAACCAGGAATGCAGCTCAACTCCATTTGTTACGAAAACCCCATGAGCAAACGACACGTTGAAGGTTATAGATCAAGTGTTGCTTACACACAGAAACACACACACACAGCCCATGATCATGTTCACTTATGTGGGTGTGTGAAGCATAAAAGGTAGGGTCTTTTCTTTCTTTGCTCATATGTCAGCAAGGAACGCACAGAGCTGGATTTACTACACAGACATGATGCTCTGCTTCTACCTCTTGGTACGTACTGACACTGACTTAAAATATCTCTAGAATTACTTTGCTTTACCTTGAAATAAACAATATTGCTTAAAAATTTCCAATATTGTTCTGTTGTTATAATATATAAAGATGAACGCAGGGTTCTGTTCCTTTTTTTCATCTTGGTTGTGACAGTGTAAAACAATATCTTGTTTGAATGTGGAACAGAGTTTGGACAAATTTGTACAAATATCTGTTACAAGCACATTTTAAGTTCTTGTCATTTGTTGGTCTGTGGTCTGAAGGACATACAGTTGATGTTTCCATATCTCGCAGCCTTGGTGGGCAGGTTCCTAGTATCCCCATCTTCCCACAGCAGGACTCTAATCAGTCAGTGATTCATTGGGTGTAATGTATGTAATGTAATATGAAACCAACCTGTTCACTGCATATACCTACTGGGAAACAATGGTCTGGACGGTCAGACTTAAGGTGCAAAGTACAATATACCAGAAATTTAAGTTGTGTACACTCCACTCCCAAGAACCGGTTCACCAGTCTTGAAGTCATAGTCATAAATCATAGCCCACTGGCTGTTGTTGAAACAACAAGTCTTACTTTGAATAGTATTTATGGCTTTCCTGTGTTCATCAGGAGTGTGTGTTTTCTGCTATGGTTGGCTGCTTGATATCTTCCAGGTGTATAGTTTGTCGATTGTAACCTGCTCAGAGCTGCTGAGCCGTCAGAGAAGGTCTTGGATCATTGACTCCTTTAGTATTGAGGAGGGGCACCCAGGGCCCTTCCCATATGTGCTGGGCAAGGTGAGTAAACCACTGAACAATGAGTTAGTCAGCTCAACATAGCCCCTCATCAACAAATGAACAGTTTAATTCCAAAAAGCTATATATCCATTTTGAAACATAACTGAAATTCATCAATGTTTCAATCGATATTTATTCAAAAAATGCATATTTCTTTCTAAAAATGTCACTTTTATATAAACAAAGCTGTGAAGACATCCAATTTCTTTAGTTTTCTGGAATGTAAAAAACATTTACTTTGATACCAGCAATCATTTTGTTGAAAGTGATTGTCACTTCTATCAAAAGGTGAAACTCTAAATAATGAATAATACTAATCTCAGACCCCAAAACCTGACATAAAGTGTGTGGTGCTGCATTGTAGGTGAATATCGATCGGGAGAGTAAGTATGGTATATATTTCGAGCTCTACGGGGAAGGAGTGGACAAGGAGCCAAAGGGTGTCCTCTCTATGCACAGAGAATCTGGTATCATGTATGTCAACAAGGCTGTGGACTATGAGGAGAAGAAAACCATCAGGGTTAGACCATGCACTTATTACATACAGTACCTTATATCCACTCTGCTATAAAATTCTATTCCTTCATTGTGACAAACTCTAAGTGGTACGTTTCATTCCCATAGCTGAACTTTGAGGCCAGAAGGAAAAATCTATCACTGGACACCAAGCTAGGGATTGAGATTGACATACTGGACATCAACGACAACCCACCACGCTTCCAGAAAGATCTGTATGAAATCAGCATCGAAGAGAAACAGGCACAAGGTCAAGAATGTGCTATGGACGTAAAAGGATTCTGGTGAAGTGAAAGGCACTGTATTAAACAACAATGTAAAGGGTTTTGTCATTTTCCAACAGGCTCCCATCTTCTGTCTGTGGTAGCCTATGACAGAGACCAGGCAGGGACGCCGAACTCAACCTTCCACTATGAAATCAAATCTGTGTCTCCAAACCCACCAGATGCAGAGTTCTTCATTGGAGAGTTTGGATCGATCTCATTCAAGGGATGTTTGGATTATGAGGCAAGTGCCCCTTTTATAAAATATCAAAATCATTGGTGATTCAATGAGTTGGAATAACAGAGCAGTAAATACACGCCCATGTGCTGCGACCTCACCTCATATGAAGATTTATGACATCTGCATTTGGCACTGGAGCTTTGTGCCAACCATGCCTGCCAGTTTTAAATCATGTGTCACAAAAACATTCACATGAACTAAACATGAGCTCCAGGATGAGGCTAACCTTGAGGATTTTCTAAGAATCAGCCTCCCTTGTCGTCATAACATCATTTGCTTGTATTCAGGTGGGCAAAACGTATACAGTGTTGGTGGAGGCCAAGGACCATGGTGAGGTAGTCAGCCTGTCAAGTTCAACCACTGTTCTCATCCATGTCCAGGATGGAAACAACCACCTCCCGACTATCAGCGGACAAACAGTAGGCATCTTGGTCAACAACTGGTGAAGAGTGATTTCTGCAGTTCATACACTTCTTCATGCTGCTGTACACACTTAATCGCTCTATTAAGCTGATTTGCAGTAGACGCAGCATTTCGAGTAATCACGTATTGCTGGCGTCAGATTGAAAACATGGCATCTCTAAAACATCAACTTTTCAGCAAATGAGATAGACAGGTTTATTTTTCCGATTGGGCCCATGACTTTTGTGAAGTTCTACAGTGGGTTTTAATTGGGGTCAATTCAAACATTCATCAATTCATGTTAAAAAAAAGAAAATCACTAAAATTGGAGTCACAATGTTTTACAAGCAGCAAAATCAAAATCATCAGTGTTAATTTAACTCTGAGGATATGAGAATCAACTCTGTGCCAGTGTATTTATAACAGCCACACCCATCGGAGTTAGTTAACACTTGAGAGTTTTGAGCAGCCACCCCAGAGCCATATCAGCACTGTGAGTGAACAAACAACTCTCCAATCAAAACCTGACAACTCCAAATAATTGTCACTGAAAAATCAACACTGAGTAACACTGGAAAATTTGTTGTGCAGTGATATACAGAAGTGTGTCGAGCACATTTGGGTCGTCAACGGCTTTCTAATAGATGCCTAGATGTTTCCTTGACATCTGTACCCTGGATTCGTGCGACAGGGCACTGGCAAAGTGAAAGAAGGGGAGACTGGGTCTTCTCCTCTCCGGCTACATGTCACAGACAGGGACGTCCAGGGGAGCCCAGCATGGAGAGCCAAATACACCATCCATGGCGACGAGGGAGGGCACTTCAAGATAGAAACGGACTCAGACACCAATGATGGAATCCTGACAGTAGTAAAAGTGAGTGCTTGACTACATGCTCTACATTGTATTGACACCCACCTCCGGTCTGTCACACTATAATTACAAACTTCTTTGTTATGATAAGCATGCATCCGCTTTGGTGCTTTGGGACATTTTCAAATGCTGTACTTTGAAATTGTTTTTTTTTTCAGTAATAAATACATCAAGAATTAAATAAATTAAATAAATAAAAAATCTTCACACTTACTTGAAGCGCTAAATCAAAGTCACAGATTCACCGTAACTTCATATTGTATGGCACGCAATCCTAATCTGTCTCTCTGCGTTTTCTCTACCTTAATTTCAGCCTTTGGACTTTGAGCAGGGAGCAGAAAGGAATCTGTCTATCTCAGTGGAAAATGAGGTGTCACACTTCTCCTGTAAGGTGAAGGAGAGGACCTCCTCGGGCCTCTGGACAGTTGCCACCATTGGAGGTGAAGCTAGTTCAGTCCAGCCTCACTCTGTTGAAGTCATCGTTCAAGTAGAGGATGTCAACGACCCACCAGAGTTCAGTGTGACTGACAGAGAGGCCATGTTGGAAGAGAATGCACCCATAGGAACCTGGTTAGAAACAGTAACTGCTGTGGATCCCGACTCCAGCCATGCACGTGATTTTGTGTAAGTGGGGTTCCTCTTCTTTCCTCCACTATTTAAGCAAGATTTGTAGAGTTTGATATCTTATTTGGAAACTCTTACATTCAAAATGGTTATGGACTCATTTTTTAAATCAGACTTGTTGGGATCTATTGACAAATGTCATTACACTTGTCAACAGGTATATGATAGGAAGTGATCCTGATGGCTGGGTGACAGTGGATCCCCATACAGGCCACATCACTACAGCCCGGATACCAGACAGAGAATCTCCTCATGTGGTTAACAGTGTCTACACCGTCATTCTGCATGCAGTGGACAGTGGTAAAACTAAAAGCACTGCTGGTTGACATGAACACAGACCACATATTTTCATGACCATGCAAAGATTTCATTCAACACTAGTTCTTTGTGTTGGACAGGTAAGCCACCTATGACAGGCACAGCCACACTGCTGATCCATGTGAACGACCAGAACGACAATGTGCCACAGCTGACTGTGAACCCCGTGGACATGTGCGTGTCTGATGGCCCCACCACCATCAACATCACAGCCTTCGACCTGGATGGCGAGCCCTTCGGAGGGCCTTTCAGATTCGAGCTGTTGGGCGATGTCAAAGGAAAATGGAGGCTGAATCCTTCATATGGTAGCAAACACTTATTTAGTTTAGCTTGATAAATTCTGAACTGAGAACCTAGAAATATCTGAACAAATATTTCAAAGTCATTAAGCAAACAACTATTTCATTTGTTTCCTCATGTATGCTCACAGGTTACAAGGTTGACCTGGTGAGGGAGCCTAGTGTGTATGCTGGCCCACACACACTTGAGCTGAAGATCTCTGACAGGCAAGGCCAGTTTGCCATTCACCACCTCTCTGTGATCGTTTGTGACTGCTCCGTCACACCCAACTGCCGGAGCAGCAGGGCCACCGTCACTAAAGTCGGCTACGGAGCTATAGGTCTAGTGTTTGCCACGCTGTTTGTACTCCTGTGTAAGAAACTGATTCACTGCCTTTATGCTAGCAGAAATGGAACACAGTATATTTCCTATTGACACTCCATATTAGAGTACAAGGATCATGGTAAGGAAATATGTCAATTTGTATTCAACAAACCATCGGATTATTTTGTCATTTGTGTCCCGACAGTTCTCCTACTCTTGTCAATCATCATCTCCTGCAAGAAAGAGTTTGCCACTTTGCAGATTGATAATAGTTCTGGAGAAACCCTGCTTGCATCAAACATTGAGAAACCAGGAACAGACTGCAAGGTCATTCCTCAGAAAACTTGGCAAACAAAAAGGAGTATTTTTCCAGATTTTCCCCCTGACAAATATCAGTAACCTGTTTTTTTTTAAATCAAGGTACCTGATAAACTACCAATAATATCCACTGACAAGGAGCAAGAGAAGCTTTCTAATTGGCGCAGATTGGGTGAAACAATAAAAACACAGTATTCAACAAAGGTGGGTATTGACAGGTTAACTCTGTTAACTCACTTCTTTCACTGGCGCTGGACTGAACAGCAAAATTCAGAGTAGGCCCGCACAACATTCCTGCACCTTCGTCAGGTTTTCTCAAACACGCCTTACAAAGACTTGTAAGGTGTGCAATTTACTTATTCAAAGTGTTTGCTGCAATAAAAAAAAAAAAAGTGGAACAAGAATGTGTGGACCTACTTTGAATTATGCAGTTAACCACAACACTTTTCATTTGATTTGACAGGTTATGGAACAAACCTTCCATTATCAAGACGTCACAGATTATAGAACGGAAAGGTTTTCCTATCTGTTTAATGGCAACTCAGTGAACAAGGTAATACTCCTTACTCCTGATAAAAGGTCTGTTAAATGACAATTAATTCACTCCATTACTGTCAACCATATTCTCTTTCCTGTGATTGCAGATGATGTCGCAATTTGCTGTAGGCAACGGCTACTATCACAACCATCAGGTACAGTAACAGTTGTATATTTTGTGCTCAGTCACTACAAGGGATTCGTAGAAGGTTAATTTGGTCTGTGTGTGAACTATGTCGTTTTCAGGTTCAGGACAGGAGCACTACGCGTTCCCTGTACAAGAAGAACTCAAGCTATGGCCTAGATGCAGCTGTCCTGGCCCTGCTTAATCGGGTTTGTAATACAGAGACACCATCTTTCATAGTTAGGGCTGTGACTTGTTGAAATGTGATCTCTTCTACTGCAGATACACAAGCTTGCGCCAGCAGAATTAACACCAGTTTAAAGTTTGACTTTAACCCCCCCTTCCAGAGACTGTCCTCTCTCCAGGCCACAGAGGAGGATCTGGGGGACCATCAGCCTCACCTCTACGCAGATGAGAGGGACTGCGACAACTTCTCAGAGCTGGAGCACATCTCCATTTCTAATGAGACTTTAAATCTGAGAGAGCTGGAGGACCTGGGCCCCAAGTTCAATCAGCTGGCTTCTGTTTGCAAACCACCACATGTACAAAGTTGAATATGCCTTCTTCAGTAGCCAGCTTCTGCTGTGACAATCTTAGTTTTGATGTTGCTGGATGCACCAAATCCTGTTAATGATCAGAAAAGCATGGCACTCTAGTAAAGTAATTTGTCATGTAATTTATTACCAGTTGTTACAGAACAAGCATCCCCACAGTGTTCATTTACCAAGAGGGGAAAAAAAAAAAAAAAAAAAAGAAAAAAGTACAACTGTAACTCATATCCATCCAACTCGTGGGAAATTATCCTCCAAAAGCATTTTGAAGTGGGTCACATTTGGGCAGTCAAGTAGACGTGCCATCTTAATCACTTACAAAGAAATTATACAAAAATTAAGCTACATGACTGCTGGCCTGTTTATTCAGACCGAAATCAAATGGTTTGCTTACAAATTCAATGATTAATTCTTATTCCTAGAACACAGCCAATAGTCAAAAATTGCTTTCCCATTACATATAAAGGACCAAAGCCATTTGGGATATATAGAACTATATATCTTAAAAAAAAAAAAAAAGTGCTTCAGGGTGAAAAGGGGGGAGGGTTTTCTTTTGAAATAAATTGGAAAACTGATACTCCTTGTCCATTTACACAAAAGGTTAACAAAAGAAAGCCTTCACACTCTCCCACTACCTATTTTAGGGATGGATCGCTGGTCAGTTTTGCTCTGTCCTCTGCGTGTGCGATAGCCCCCGAACCCCCTGCCCCTCAGGAAGCGACCTGGCACTCCAAATGTCTCCATGTTCAACTTTTTCTCCTCTGCCCAGGTGGTCCTCCTGAGGATGCACAAAGGAGGCATAACAAGTAACAGACTTGAAAGACAAAGATTGTCTAAAGCACAATGAGCGCACAATCACCTGGGTTTAAGGTCTGATGAGATGTTGTCAAAGAAGCATTTTGTTTTGTCATAGTACTTTTCTCTAAGAGTTTCCTCCTCCGTCGTACCCTCGTTCTGGGTCTCTACCCCAGAGTCCACCTTCTCTTCTGCATCTGCAGCAGGGGAAAAAAAAAAAAAAAAAAAACCCACCCTGACATCTGCTTATCATCATGCCATGCCCACTGAAACCTTTGATAGTCAACTTACCTTGAATCTCCTTTGTAAGATCATCTTTGTTGAACTGAGCATTTGCAGTTTCAAAATCAAAATCAGACTCAAACTGCAAGGTTGTACCCACTGAGTTTTCCACAAGCAGCTGCCCTCTGCTACGGTTCCTGGACCTGCGACTGCCTGCATGCAATCAACAGAGTAAGTCAGACAGTGGAACTAGAAACACCATGGCAACATTGGCTTACAAACCCACAAGTATGTTTGTTTCATACCTTGTTTTCGTCTTGGCCTCTGGTTCTCCTCATTGCCTTGACCTTGAACCTTGGGTGTGCCACGTTGAGATGCTGCCTGACCTAAACATGGGTAAATACAATGTTGAAGAGGTTTCTGATTTCAAATCTGATTAAGGAAAGGAAAATGGAAGGCCGTAGAGATAGAAGACAAGTGCCTCCTCTCAGCCCAAAAGCATGCATGTATTAAACTGGTGAGAGTGCATGGTATTGAGACCTACTGTCACATCTGCTTACTATTGGGTACATTCTTCCTCTGAGCCTGGGAGCCATCCTGACCAGAGCGCTGGGTTGAACGAATAGACTGTTTGCCCTGTTGCTGGGATGAAGACTGTCCCCTTTTTTGGGCAGTATTGGCCATTGGTACTGTCTGGACAGCTTGCTCTACTGTGGGGCCTCTTCTGGCCGGGATGCCCTGAAGTCCTGGCCCTGAGAGAATAGGAACGAGCATGATGGGACTTCATCAGATGTGAATACATTTGAGCAGCAATCATAGAAACGTGATGGTGTTGACAAAAGGCCTAAATTTAGTGTCACAGATCTAGCGTGTCCAAGAGAGCCAATTACTCTACCTAAGCCCAGCGCTGCGGCGTACTGCTGGTTGAGTAGCGCGCTAGCAGCCAGCTGGTTGTAGGAGGGCACCATGTCCCTGTATGGACTCCAGCGTGGGTGGTAAGCGGCAGAAGAGTTGCTGATAGAGGACTACAAGATGAAGGACAAAGCAATTGAACTCATTTATCAGTTATGAATATGATGATTTCTATTCACACTGTATACATCAGCACCAAGGAAATCACTACAGAGTCAGCCATGTATCAGTATCACATACCTGTATAATAGCAGGGTCATGAGGCAATCCATGGTGTGGTTTTGGTGGCTCAGACACAGTGATATCCTTGATGTCACTTCCCCTGAAGATTATGTACTCATAAACGTCATCTTTGGGTGACACTGGTCTGTCTGTATGTCGGCCCTCTGTCCCATAGGATTTGACTATTGGAAAAAAGTTAAATGGGAAAAAAAGAAGTTCTTGCCTATTCAGCAACATACTTAATAACTCCTTACACTGAAAATAGGCAAAGGGTCTAGTCCTAGTTAGGCCCACATCCTACAAAATATCAACCTACCTTTGGCTAGAGCAACTGTGGACTTATCTGTGTCGACAGAGGACAAAATTCCCTCATAACGAATCTGTGCCTTAGAGATCAAGCTTATTTTGCTGCCAATATAAGGGGTGCCTCCGGCACTCATGTTTGGTCCTATTACAGAATATTCCTTACTTTAAATCAGCGACTGTATCACAAAACTGGCATTCACCTGCAGCCCACACCAGCGACATTAACTAAATTGCAGGTGCGCAATTAACGAACAGGTGTGCCCTTTATAAGCTTGCCGGTGACTCAGGTGACACACCTCCTGCCTACGGGATCACATTAGGCTGCGCGCAGGACTAAATCCGCGCCTTTACTATGCCGGAAAAAAGAGAGCGAGCGAGAGAAAAAAGGGATGTGGAGGAGAGTAATCCCACCTTTTCAGGACATACATGTTTATATGAAATTCAGAGTATACATCATTGTATAATATACCTAACTGATGTAAGTTATATGAAAATCTGGCCTTTTAACGAAAAAATGAATGCTAGTATATTATGTATATATTTCATAATTGTATATTAACTCTAGAACTGACACACAAAGTGTTTTATTGTTGAAATGGGATGCTCCAACTTTATATTTATATATTCAAACAATTTTAATGCTTCTTTTCTAATAAGCAAACGTAAAACACGGCGTGCATGTGTGTCGATGACAGCGTAATACAATATTTCCTTTCAAAAAGGAGGGTGTGGCGCCCTCAAACGCCTCTTTACAGCAGCAACTCCACTTGCTGGGCAAAACACTGCAGCCATCTTGCAGAGAACATCGAGGGTGATAAAACTCTGAAATTTGCTTTATTCGTTTGTCGCAAACCACGTTCTTACATAGCTAAAAGTCGTGTGGCACAATTCTGCAATAAACGAGCTATCATACTAGTATATACACGCCGGTGACAAAGTAATATTTGATGCTAAACGTTTCCCTCTGTTGTCTCCAACTCGATGTTACTCCATCTCTTACATACCCTGGAATGACAGTTGAAGCCATTGGTACCGCCCTTTAGAATCTGGAAATAACCAATCACAGCTCGCCGGAATCCCTACACGGTGACGTTCCGTTTGTTGTACGCACGCGCACGTCAGTTGGTAAGTACCTTAATTCTCACAAGCTCGCAGGAGTGCGAAGATGGCGGTAGGCTTCGGTCCGCTGGACGAGCTTTTCTTGAACACAGAGGTGAATAAAGCGTTAGTTTGTCATCCTGTCCGATCTCTAGAGTCACAACTGTCGTTCTCGTGTCACAACAACCCCTGGGTTAGGCACGGGGTAGCCGTTAATTATATGGCTAGTTCCGGGACAAGGGGGTAGCGCGAGCTAATGTCCAGCGGGGACTTGGTCAAGACGGTTGCTAAAGCAGGTACGCTGTAACTACTAATGTTGTTTTGTTCTTTGTCTCTCCAAGTATACACGAAAAGCAAGCACCGGAGCTGACAGAGAACACCAGTAAGTTAGATCTGTCAGAGTTTTGCCCCATCACATTCAAGCTTGTTTCCGCTTCTCCTAAACAAGTTGAAGTGCAGGGGGTCTCAAAACGAGGTCCCCATGGTTCAGCTATGGACGCATCGTCGGCCAGCTCAACGAGACACGACCGAGGCAAAACACTTGTTGTCAATGACAGTGTAACCTCTCTCCCCAGTCACCAGGGGAAAGTAGGCTCATTCTCAGGTCAGACTTTGAATGGAAGCCAAACCATGAACTCTCACAGTTCGGGAAGCGCTGCCTCTCTCGTGGGGACGACAGTGACAAGTCGGACTAGTGACAGCAGCAATACTGCGATAACTGTCACAGCTGTCAACAGTGGACCAGTGTTGTCTAAAGAGATGGCCAATGCGATAATCTCCCCCTCATCAAACAGCGTAATTCAGACGCCTTTCATGAACTCACAGAGTGTTGTCGGTTCAACTCAGCTTGTGAGCCAGGCAGCAGGACCCACGGTGACAATCGTCAGGCCGTCTATGCAAACCGTGGGGTCGGGTGTAACTTTGAATGGGAACAATAATACAGGACCGGCTTTAGTTGCCAATGCCGCGAGTCAGCCAGGTATTGGCATACAAAATCCGCATGAGAACAATGGTCGGTCGTCCAACCCAGTGTCTGTCAGCGCAGGTTCGCACATAATCAAAGCAGAGGCACCCAAAACAATAATACAGTCAGCACCACAACAGGCTCTCACCCCTGGCGGAGTCAGCGCTCCTAGGACTTCGACTCCGGCGACTTTAGCTGGCGGTTCAGGGGGGGTCCGAGCCCTGGCGCCACAGATGTTGGCCCCAAGGCTCCCCCAGACCTCTCCGGGACAGCCCAATATACATAACATCCAGCTCCCCCCAGGTAAGTGAACGGACAACCTTTTACTTTATCACTTAAGAGATTACCGCATTTGATAGAGAACAAATTTGTGATTTCCATTGCAATCTACAGTCTAGCCCTATCATCAACCGGTGTCAATTATTATTATATTTATCAATTATAAATTATTATATCAATCAATCTTGAAGATTTTGCAGTTAAGCAGCTGCTTGCCCAAAGAGCTGTACTCCAGCTGCTTTCATGCTTCATTCTTTGCAGTAGCACCACGCCACATCACACCACACTCAGCACCATATAAGTGAAAAATCAGTAACTGGTTAGCTCTTGTTAACCTGACAAAATAAATCATTATGAAAAGGCTCTTGTTTTTATGCTGGAAAAAAGTGATAGGTCATATTGCTTGACGGTGGGTTGTTCAGAACCTTGAGATATAATACTAGTCTTGAGACTATCCTATCTATACACAGGTATACAGATATAGCGTGTGTCTCCCTTTTAGCCTAATTAACACTAATACACAAGATGTACCACTACCCACTGACCTGTCATGATTTAGAATTGTGAGTTTTAAAGCATCAACTGGTCATATTTGCTTGTTTTTAGAAGGACATAATTTTTGGCAGCAGCTCCAGTCAGCATTTTCTGTTGAGTCTTAATTATATTCCTATGCCTAAGTTGTCTCTGCTATCTTTGAATTTCTTCAGGAATGGCGCTCGTACGCAGTGAGAGCGGGCAGCTGCTGATGATTCCCCAGCAGGCTCTGGCCCAGATGCAGGCCCAGGTGCAGGGAGCCATGGTCCCTCGGCCTGCTACCCCAACAAACATGCCTCCTGGCCAGGTAAGACCCCTAGTCTTGCTACCATGGGCCTTTGGTTCAGAACCGTCAGTCCTCAGTTCAGTGCCAGTGTCACCAGCATAGCCCATGTTCAGCTCACCTTACTACTTATAGCTCAGGCAAGCAGCTGTGGGGCATTTCTGAATGTAGTTTTAATCACTAAATGTGTTCTCTGGTCTACTGAAACTGCACATCATACCATGCCTTGTGCTCCCTCTAAGGCCCCTGGGAACCCCATCATCAGCAGGCAAGTGGCCCCTAGCACTATCATCCGACAAGGCTCTCCAACACCAACATCTATTTCTACCACCACCACTCTTCACAGACCTCCTGTCCTCCAGGTAACTCAATCTGTTTGTGTAATGTCATTTGATAATATTCATCTTGCCTTATTGAACTTTGTTTTCTGTGTCCTCTACTTGTGCAAGTTGCAGACTCTCATTCACTCACCAGTGGCTTTAGTGAAAATCAGGGTGAGGTACCCACAGCATTTGACTACCAGTCATTTCTTAAGCATTGTATGCACTGGGAGCTCAACTATACCATATATAAAATATATATAATATATATAATATCATGACTTTATAATGCGAATGTATGTTCTCAGACTTGTGAACATGCCGCACAAGCTGAGTGTGTACTCAGATTTATAGATGGGTAATATCATATTTACAAATGGGTATTCACATTTGTAGACTTGTATCATAATCTACAAATAAAGACTGTTATTTGTAAGTGTGATTCTATATTTGTGAATGTGAAAACCAAACATTCATCAAATACTGACATTTACAAATGCACAATAATATGCAAACAACTGAAATAACTTGACATTTGCAAAAATAAATGTGATTCAAACCCTGGACAATGTGGTTACATGGTATGCTGAGCTACCAGGATGCCCCTAAAAAACACACTGCATAATATGAGGGCCCAGGGGGTGATGATGTTTGATGTATAGCATGTCTATATAAGGTTATCTACATTTGAGACTTGACTTTAAGTTTGTGAATTACTCAACTAGAGTAGAGTTGAAAACTGGATTTTTTGAAGGAATCACCCTTCCGTATAAAGATATAATGTACAAATGCCAGCAGCTACAGGGCAGAATTTCTGCAGCACAAGATGTGTCATGCCATGCTGTAGGGGGGAATGGATGGGGGGGCAAGACTGCTGTAGGACTGCAGTTACCGACAGTGAGCCTAAATAGATGTGCACTTCCATGGATTTTTTTGGTATGTAATACACAAGCAATTAATTTCCCCTTCCCATATAGTTTTCTAATAGACTATAGTGTATGGCTCATTAATGGGGGGGAAAAGGAGTCATAAGCCTGTTTATATTATTTTTTTTTGTTGTTTAAATTATTTAACATATTGATGCAAACTGCCAAGCTTTTTTTGTTTGTCTCAATTTATGCTTCTCAGTCAGTTACCAACTTTTGACTTGACTAACTACAAACTACAAATACAACTAAAATATTTTATGCAATAGTTAGTTCAATCATTTTTTAAAGTTTGCTACTGCATTGATTACACTGCAGTACGTGCACTTATTTTGTGAGGGAGAGCTGGAGATGCCATGTCTGTATATGCAGCTCAATGACTTCACACACTTGTACAAAGAGACCAGGATCAAATTTCTAGAGCAAATAGAATAATTATATACTCTGAAAGCCTGTTTTACACATTGTTTACCAGATTAAAGTTGACTAGTTAGATAGGTTTATTAAAAATTCAAAATGCGACAAGTACTTCACGTGAATGCAAACGAGAACAGAGGTGCAGGGTGAAGCCATGGCAGCAAAAAATAAACAGAATTCACAATATTAACACAGCAAAGTTTGTCCTGTTTTCCCTGTGTTATTAGAACCACTTCAATGTGGTTCAAATAACATGGGAGCCTTACATTTTCTCATGTTCAAGCATTTTGTACAAGCAGAATTCGCTTTGATTGTGTCTAGACATATTGCATATCATATCTATCATTGTTTGGTGAGCCTATTTACCTGTTTGGGATTGCGGGTGGGTACGACCAGCAGTGGTGCTGCCGACAGTGGTGCTGCCGAGTAGGTAGAGATCTGGCAGGAGTGAGTGGGCACAAAATGAAGAAATCTGGCTCATGCACACCTTTCCTTCCCACAGTCTGCCAATTAAAATGTTCTATTTTTAAAAAGTGAAATCCTTTGTATTGTATGGTGTATTTGAACAAGTTGAAAACCCCTCTAAAACCCCCACACAGTATACTTCTGTTGCGATTTGATGAGCAGGACTTAAAATATTTCGGCGATATAAATGGCAAATTAAGATGATTATCTCTCTCTTCCCAGAGCTCAATTGGGAGTGCAGTACCAGGCATGACCCCCAGGACAGTCAGCCAATCAGCTGGGACCACCGTTACCTCAGTAACAGTGAGCAATGTGAGTTGAGCTAAGCCCCATGGATCAGATAGGGCTGGGTGCTTGCAGGAACCATAGCTGTGTTTAGTAATATTTATAACACTCTCACTATGTCGAGATAGTAGACAAAAACACACCGCATAATATAAGAGGGCCCAGGGGGCGATGATGTTTGATGTATAGCATGTCTATAATAGTCACACAATCTGAATTTGTTCTGTGCTTTTGGTAGGAGACAATGGAGAATGTGAAGAAGTGCAGGAACTTCTTGTCCACATTGATCAAGCTGGCATCCAGCGGGAAGCAGTCGTCAGAGACCGCGGCCAATGTGAGAGAGCTGGTCAAGGACCTGCTGGTGAGCGAGTCATCCATACACCAGGCACATTGACAAATGAAAGCTATAAAAAGTGATAATTGATTTTGAAAGAAAAAAAAATCACAGCTTTTAAAAGTGGAAGCCATTAGCCAGGAGAGGCTTTAATAAACTCTTCACGCAAATATAATAGCGCTCTCTCTCCACTTGATTCTGCTAGGAAGGTAAACTGGAAGCCGAGGACTTCACCAGCAGATTGTACAAAGAGCTCAACTCCTCACCACAACCTTACCTTGTGCCTTTCCTCAAGGTAAGGAAACACATTTTCTTTTTCACTGGTATACCTTTTTGGCAAAGATCAGTAGAATGCGTTGTTTATCTGTATATTTTCATGGGCCAGAGAAGCCTCCCAGCCCTGAGACAGCTCACCCCGGACTCGGCAGCCTTCATTCAGCAGAGTCATCACCCTCAGCCGGCCTCATGTCCATCCTCCACCGCCTCACCCACCCCCACCACAGTGGTCCTGGGCAGCCCTCGCCTTGTCTCCCCACTCACCAAGCCCCAGCTCCAGCCAGGCATCAACAAACCAGGACAGACTACCCCACTGGTAAACTGACCACTAAATAGCAACTCAAATGAATTATAACAAATATGATGCTCAAACCATTTCCACATCCTGAAAATGCATAATAAAAAATAGCAATACATGACACTGTGATTCTATTCTGAGTGATAACAACTTTACCCTTTCAGGTTCTCCAGCCTCAGCAGCAGGGAGCAATGTTGAGACCTCCGGTTACCATGGCAACAACCCCCATGGTGACCCTCAGGAACCAGGCCCCTGGCCGCATAATGCTGGGACAGCCACAGGTCCATCTTAAACAGCTGCAAACTGGTGAGGATGTGAATCTGCTGGTG
>OOFE01021807.1:0-14445 GCA_900323365.1 Monocentris japonica | reverse complement strand
AACATGATAGGTCTGCCAGGCAGATAGATGACAACCACCTATTATTTTCTCTAGACAGGGTGTTTGCTGTTCCTCTTACCCACCCCAGAGACTCGCCTTGTAACATTGTCATTCACCAGCAGGATCTATCTCTATTTGCACTGTCATGTTCTCAGAGGAACAAAAGTGTTTGTCTGAGATTCAATGCACCTAGATCTTGGATTACCAACACAAAAATATCCTTTTGGGCCTCTAGCTTTGTCCTCAGTCTGAGCATTATGCTGCTCTATTTGGATGTTACGAATGTCATTTCCTCAATGTCACTAAATCCTTTTGGCTTGGGGAATTTTCTGTGGATTGACATGTTTTTCTGATACATCCCTCCGGGCTGGAGATAGTGTCTCTTTTTTCTTGTGTATAAACCCACGAACAACAGTCCTTGTATCAAAAGCAACAATACTATTTTGATGAAAACTCTGAATAACATCAGCCTCAAGGGACAAAACCTTAACACTAGACTTGATAAAAACTATAACCTTCATGTACTGAAAGTTTCTGGTCACATAAAAACTTGTTCTCCCCCAAATTCATCCAAGTGGGCTAAATCCTTCAATTAATTCTACCCTACACTCTCAAAGATTCCTGCATTATTTATGGGCCCCTGCCAGAGCAGATTATTATTTGCTGTGTGGTGTTTACACCCAAGATTTAAATCCAATCCCAGGGGAATGAGATGGACTCATGTTGGGACTAACACACAGGGCAAGGCGTTGTAATTAGTAGACGCCCTTTTAAGAATGCCCTCTTAGTCTCTGCTTGATTGATTACAGACTGACAGTTCACCCTCTTACCTCAGGGCATGGAGGTAAGAGACCTGTGGTCTCTTAAAACATTAGACATGATCTTCAATCCACTACCATAAGCCACTACACCATACACTTAAGCTGCTAAATCAAAGTCTTATGACAGAGTGGTGCAGGTGTGTGGGAGACGAGCAAGATGGATGCACATGCTGCCAGGGATGATGCTGTATTGCAGGGGTTCCCAAACTTTTTCATGTCAACTCCCCCCAAATTGGAGCCCTATTTCGATACCATTCTGGCATCTGGAAAGGTTTTTATGATTAGATATGATTTGGCAGAGAACCAGACAACTAAATAGCGTGTCGGTGGGAGATAGGGGAGTGAAACCTGTGAAGAAAATAGACACTGCAATGTCATTCTTACACGGTCCTCATAAACTGGGGACCCCCCCACCCCGATCCCCTCTTTGAGAACCACTGCTCAAATGACCCTACGGAACAAGCAGGTTTGGCGCCCCCTTAAGTTGACAGTCTTAACCTTTCAACCAATCCAAGCGGACAGGACCACGGCGCTGTCAGTTTCTTTCCCCGCTCTTGAGCGCCTGGCAATGCGGTGCTGAGCAGGTGTGTGTGCATCGTTGAAGGACACCCGGACGGACGGACGGATTTGTCCACTACGGGAGGTAAGGACACGGAAAGCATTGGTTCAGATATCGTGGTACTGAGTGGTCAATGGTATTTTCGAAGCATTTGACAGCTCGCAAATCAGTGTTGTTTACAACAGGCTGAGTGGGATGCACTGACGGGATGGAGCGTACGCAGCCCTTCCGCAATGCAGAATTGTTAACGGTTTGGAGCTGCATTTTGCATTCATCGTTGTTATGACAGATGTAGACAGATACTGTATGTGCAATATCTGGTTTAACGTGAGGTGGAGGGGATGCTGCTGCTCCATGATCTGCTTCTCATTCTGGCATGCACATCCTAAAAATGCCATAGCCGACGCACTGAGCAGGTGTTGGACATGCTGTGATATATTATAGCCCTATATTGCACATGTGCGTTGAACTCTTTCTCAGTATTAAATTCAGTATTATTAAGACCACGCCATGTAGAAGCCATAGCTTTAATAGCGCCGCACACACTAGATGAATCAAACTGCCGAATGCCGCCTGCCTTATAGCCTTAAGGATTATCAGAGCACCCGACGGCTGTAAACACTTTTCATTTATGTTGGAATTAAAATGCATTGACTTGTTCCAGTGCTGCAAATGCGTGATATGGTTCGGCTCTCTCTTCTTTCCTAACACCGTATCACTGTGTTATGAATACACCTTATTCCGTCAGGCAGAAGGTGTCATGGGCGCGTCCTGACTCACCAGACTAGGCTGCTGTAGAGAAAAAACTGTTTATACTGTTGCTCTCTAGACCAGTGGTTCCTAGAGTGGGGTCCAGGGACCACCAGCGGTCCTTGAGAGGCTTCCAGGGGTCCCCAGCAAAATGAGGATTGGGTTAATTTCAGTATAATTACACTCTACATTGCACAATGAGAGAATGTGTAAGGATGATGTTGGTTGGTTTCAGTCTACCTGGCTGTGGTTATCTCTCCTACAGTACAAGAAGCCTGTGCTAAATCATATCTAATATCTTCAACACCACATTACTCATGGTGGTCTATGGGCCTGTAACCGTGATTCATAATTTAATCAATACTATCCAGCTATAATTGAAATATGCCATCTGTCACTCCTCTTTGTTTGCTACAAACACTCTTAGGTGTTTTCTTTTGCAGTGAACAGACCTGACCAAAAAATATTGGAGGAATTTCATGGCCTCCTGTCAGGTGGAGTGCTTTCTGAATCCTGTAAGGCTTGACTGCTGCTAATGCATCCTCTGCTGTCCTGTGTAGCTACACCCTGAGGACAGACCCCCCTCCTCCATCCTAGGTGACTGAATTTACTCTGCTCAGAGCACCAGAAGTAGGCTAACCTACTGCGTGCAAGCAGCATCTTGGTTTTTTATCCCCTTGCTCTACTTTGTCAACAAGATTTGTCTGGAGTTTTTTTTTCTTTATGTAAGTTTTTCACTGCCAGCGCCTTGGCAGTAGGGTCAGAGCGGCTTGCCAGGCTATGTGAGGAACTTTTTATATAACACTTGCCCTGCAAGACGTGACTGTGTTGTATGATGCATTTCAAGGCAGTAGCCTCAGCCTCCATTAGTGTTACAATTAAATGACTTACAGACTTACTTCTCCACTGGTTTGAAGCTTCAGTCAGACACATCTGTCACGTATTGAGACAGACAGGTTAACTTCACCTCAGGCAGAAAATAGAACGGCTTCCAGCAGCCCATCTGCGCTTCACATACAGAGTCAGCAGAAGCAGCATGCAACATGGTGCGCATTGAGAACAGGGATAAGAGGCCACTTACCTCCCAAATGTTGTGCAATCATTCGTCATGACATTCATCACAATGTCGCATTACAATTTTGAAGGAAAAGTTCATATTTGTCCATAAATTTCTAAATGATCTTTCTCCAATGTATGAACTGTGTATTTTCAGACAAAAATCCAGAGAACTGTTCTACGTCCTTGGGGGCAAACTTGAGTCTTGGGTGTTTGCCATTTAAGATTAAAGTAATTTTAGAGTCGTTTTAGGAGATTAGATTTGTTTCCAGATGTCCTTCCAGCCCTGGGCAACACATCCTTGGGCAATGAGTCAAAACATTAGCTGAAAAGAGAAAGCTAGCCAATTTGTATTTGATAGTGAAAGGACTCTGAACTGATTGGCAGTGCCGGCAGTTGGCAGCAGCAGGGCTAGTTTGTTAGGCAATGTTTGTTTGGTCACACTGAATACAGTGTCGGCTATTCTGGAAGGAATACGTCCTGTAGACTTGTTTTGTTATTCCTCAAACTGAGCACACTACAATAGGGTTAATCACAGAGACACAAACACACCAGCCTATTTAGTGGTGCAATCCCCCTTCGTGCACAGCACAACTGCCTCGCCCTGTCCTGCCAACAAAACGTGATGTTCTCTTCTTGATGCTCCCTTTAGATTGCTCAGCAATTTACACACTGACGATCAATAGAGAGATGCACTAATGGTACAGCAGTGAGGGAGAGACATGACGTCTTCTGTGTTTGCCTGGAGACAGACCACTCCTCTGTCAATGCCTGAGTAGAAGAAAGGGCCTCAGTCCCCGTCTGCCATCTCTGGCTGTCTATATACTACGCACTAGGCCTGCCATTGATTCTCCCACTGTGGACTCTTCCCTGCTCTCTGCATACACAAGAGCCTGTAGAGCCTATGTGGAGAGGCAGGGCGAAGTGGGAAAAACTCACAGTACACATGTGTACCCCATTAGAAGATTCTCATCTAAATTTTGTGTTTTCAGATTAGACTGAAACAAATCTAAATTTATTTTGTATTTTTGTTAGGCTGTTTTTGTCAGGCTCTCACAAATTGAACACCCTGTAAAATGAATTCATTTGTAATGCTAACATGCCAACACTAGCATGTGCTTTGCCCATGTAGTATATCTATAGGGCTTTCCTCTCTTAACACCCCCTTGCTTGACTGAATAAGGCTTTGTTGCCAAGGCTGATGTTCTATTTCTGGGGCCACTGTTGCCTACCTGGGTCTAATGATTTCTGTCTCAAAAGGTTGCTCATGGCGCTTTGGGCAACAAGTTATTTTACTGCCCAGACTCCTTTTGGATAATTATTCAGCTATACTAGGTTCAAGTTGTTTGAGTCTCTCTCTCTCTCTCTCTCTCTCTCTCTCTATGTGAGTGTGTGTGTGTATGTCCATGATTTGCCCATGATACAGCCTGTTCAAATGCCCCTTTAAAGATTTAAACAAATGCTGCTTTGTACTGATGATGAAAATAGATTTACTTTATATCAGCTGCCAGCTTTTTCTATTTATAAGATTAAAGCTGCTGGAAAAAGACACTCTTAATTTACTGACAAGGTAGATGACTTTTTGAAGAAATGCCTTGGTTGTAAAAGCATCAAAATCCAAACTCCCCCAAAGAAGATATAATGTAACGTGTCTTCTTGTCATTGAAGATTAAAGTTGTTTCCCTTTTCTCTATCAGTGTGATTTTGTTTGCTGATAAAGTGCTGAGCTTCCTCAGTGACTCACATGATTCCTCCAGCTTGTCTATCTAGCCAAAGTAATCTCCCATTCAAAATCGGATTACTTCCTTTCCATTAAGATAATATGCATCAGACAAGGAGGTACTGTTCCTAAACTGCCTCATATCTCCCACTGCCACTCATGGGGCAAGTAAGATGAATGTCAGATAATGCAGTGGGTATGCATAGTCATAGTCATTCAATTTTGTTACAATATTTTACAAACACAGATTATTCTATCCTCAAAAACACAACCTACAAACACAGCCTTCAAGTTACATTGGAGCACAGTGTGTCAAAATCTGTAATTAGGTTAAATCTGGCAAGGTTTTATTCTTTTTCTCTGATTCGTCACTTGGTTTTTCTCTGGGATATTTTTAGGCTTTACAGTTCAAAGTAAATCTTTTGTGATTCATGCACTTCACTTAGACGCAGTTTACAAATGTGTGCCTTTCACCTACTAACTTCAGTTGAGAGCATCTTTCTTTTTCTCTGATAATATTTGGCTTTGTGCGTTTCCTCCATTACAATGTCAGCACAGCAAATAGTCTGTGTGCTTATTAGGGTTGCTAAACTTATCAGGCTTGACTGGAACGCATTCAGTTTCCGCAATAACATCAAGAGCTATTTGCTGAACAAATAGCTAATTGCATTTTGGTTGTCCTTAGCCAGTGCTAAAGATGTTGCTGTTTAATGATGATAAAAGGTAAAAGTGACAGCACTGCAAGGTTAACAAGTTCAGAGGACAGTTTCTAATTAAGTTGTCAATTTTAAGGATCTTAATGTGAATGGGCCTTAATTAAGCGACTACTCCAAGTATCAGATTACTCCTTGTGTATTAGTTTAGCTTTTCACTGAGGAGAAATATTGTGTTACACACAGTGGACTGACTTTTCACTTGGGAGTCTTGAGCCATCTGTTTCTGCCCCTCGATTTAGTCAGATATATTGTTTGCAGTGCTGTTGAGACAATGTGCCCTCTGGCTGCAGTAGATGCTATACATTATAGCGTTATAGTGTTTTTATCCTGCAAGAGATGACTTGAAATTTCATTCAATTTGAAAATCAGTGGAGTATGCTTGATTTATTCATAGAGATTGCAATCACAATATTGCAATGTAGGAAAGAAAACTTCTGCAGTTGTTCACAAGCAAATACCACATCTGGTCAGAGGTATTTATCTTTCTGTCACTCATGCTATGAATCCAGATTATCTTGAATGACGGTGGTCCAAACATTGTACGTGAATAACTACCACCAAGCCATGAAATTAGAGGATTAGTCTTAAAGGAGATGCTTTGGGTGATTAGAGGTTGAGGAAACAACTACTTTCCTGTTTGGCCAGGCCTTATCCACGCCTCCGCCCCCTCTACAGATAACTGATACAGACACCCTTCACATCAGACCTTATATTTAACATCATTTTGAAGATTAGATTGCTACGTCCTTGAGCCAAAGTTATCATTGATATTTTCAGTAATGGGATGTATTATTTTGTATCGAGCCTAATCCTTATTAATCTGTCCTCATCATGGGAATCTGACAGAGAACAAGCCCAGTGGTGCAGGGAACTGTCCAATTAGATACACAAGCATCTTCCTCGTTGGGGCCAAGCCACTCTTGGGGCCTTTGAGCAAGGCCTGTTGCTATGGCGCTGGGAGCTTGTCAAGAGGACAGTCAGAGGAACGCAACTTCATCTTGAGACTAGTTCTGCAAGTCCCCCAAGCACAACCACAGTCTCCTCTGCTTATACCACCACATGTTTCATTTTGATGCTGTGGATTTTCTCACACGAGCCCAGTGTATGTTGCCTCACAGTGATGATAGACGCTGTTTATGCTTGACAGGTCAGACTTATTACTGTAATAGCATATGAAAGACTGAGCAGAGCAAAAGGAATTCTTACACTAATCAGAAATGTCCTTGGTGAGAAGCACACTAGCTCTATAGCTGGCTGACCCCAAGCCTTCTGGGGGCGGGTCTGTATGTGTGAGAAGTGTATGGCTAGAAGGCTAATCGCGGGGCCAGCCCAAAGGCGAAGGACGTGGAGTGAATACTGAGGAAGGCAAGCACTTGGGAAGCCTCATTATACATTTAGGGGCATCCTGTTTTCCCTCTCTCAGGCCTGGACAGCTAAATTGTTTGTTTGATCAATAGTTTAACTTCCTACTCGCTCCACAGGGTGAGTGAAGTGCATTTAAACCCAAGAAATCCCATTACGTTTGGCAGAGATGGCAAGCATAGCTTGCAGCACTCTCCGAAGGGGCTTCAGCAAGTCCCTATACTATCCCCATTATTCAGTCTCCCTGTTTGTTTCCCTGCAGTGCTACTGTTAAGACCACCCATAGTCATTTCAGGCTCATGCTATCTAATTCCTTTCAGTTTCCATCTTCTCATCTCCCATTTTCTGTCAATGAGAGGGTCTTCACTGGTAGAATCGATTGGAAGTTGTTAGGTTGCGTTGTGCTCTCCTATACAGTCCAGCTGACTGTATATTAATGCCACCTATAATGGCCACGTCCATGGAAGCAACCTGCCTGTATTGATTTAACACTCATTTCCAATGCCTTCCAATGGTTTTCAATGGCCTAAGCGGAGAGAGAAAAGGGGAGAGAGAGCGAGAGAGAGAGAGAGAGGGCTAATGAGTATGAAACAGAGGAGGACAAAACAGTTGGAGCTCTCCCCCCATTCCTTCCATCAGTGTAACAAGAAATAAAAGCTGTGGCTGGTGCAGGCGCTGGGCCGCGGGCCGCCGCTGTCCTGTCTTGGCTCTCGCTGTGCTCCCGGTGTGTTTGTATCGCACTGCTCAGCCTCAGAGCTCCTGGTCCTTCGGCAGCATCTCTGTTTGAAGAGCCCATTGATGTGGGCAACATTAGCATTCGGTGTAGGCGAGCGCGACAAACAGGTCAGTTTCCCGTTTCACACTAGCGAACCCGTTCTCTCTGGACCCTCTCAAAAGGTCTCAAATGAACCCTCTTGTTGCATACCCAATGAGTGTGGACAAAAGAGGTCAAAGAAAGCTTGTGTAGCCCTCTCCAGACCAAACAGGGTACTTTTTGTATACGGCCTCCCACTGCCAACTGACAGGTCAGGACAATACTGTTTAGCTAGAGTGATGCTGTCACATCTGGCCCACAAACCCGCTGGGTGATGTAACCACCTGCGTCATGTTTTTCTATGAGATCTAGTGGCACAATACACCAGCACTAATCACTTTTGACAAACTACCCCAAATATCCCTGAAGAGTTGTTCTTTTTGGTGAGCATCGTATTATTTAGATCTGAACCCAGCATTCGGAGAGAATCTGACTTTTGCATGACACGTGTGTGCTCATTATGCTCCATATCCTTTTCCTTGGTTTAGTTTTTAGCTGCAGGAGCTTCTGTTGAAATCTGCTAATTCATGCTGCTGATATTATTCATGCAGTTTACTTAGCAGCGGCAAATTGCCTGGAGATGGAGCAACTTATATTACCCCATGGAAAATAACACATCCGGTCTTGGTTTTCATCATCCCTGTTTTTTACCGTGAGTCATACTCCTGCATGAGCAAGTCACCATGACGCTCAACGCTGATGCTGATGGTTTATGAGAATAAGTTGAATTGTAGATCTGAGTTTTAAGTGAGAACAAGAGAGAGAGGAGAGTGGGGGGCAGCTTTCTAATTACTGCAGATTAGAGATCTTCCTCTCCCACCATATGTAACAATGTACTTGATGGCATAGACAAAGTATATCTATAGGAAACAGGCAGATAATGAAGATGTCAGTGAAGATACCAGCCTTCTCATTTTTCTCATTCCTGGCCGTGGAGACTCAAGGAGGTGTCTGCAATCACAACGTTAATTCAGCACAAGTAGCCATGCATTTTAATTACATATTTCTTTGCAACTTGTCCAGAAGTTGAGTACTGCAGGGCGGTGGACATCTTCCAGACGTGCAGCTCGTAGTGAAACATGACAGTAGTGTGGCAGCTAGTGCCACTGGTTGGATTATTCATGAAGTCGGTGTAATGGCGGTGAATGGAGGAGAGGGCGTCCAGAGGTGAATCTGACTGGGAGAGAGAGGAGTGAATCCTTTTCTCCCCCTTGCTCTTTTGCTTCCTCCTCCTCCCCCTGCAGCACACTGACTCTTATCTGCGACACACAGCTCCACTGATGCTGCACACGCAGGGGCATCATGTGTGGAGGACAGACGGAGTGAAGGGCAACACGTCACAGTCAGTCAGTCAGGCACACACCCACACAGACACAAACATACATGCACACACAATGGATGGAGAGAGGAGGGGCTCTACATCTCTTAATTCCCTTGCAACAGAGTATTGGAAGGACAAGCAGACGACTGAAGGGGGATGAAAACTATTCTCTGTTTAACAGTAGTAGAATAGTTGAGCTGTTGGAGTATATAATGTTATGTGACTGTGACTGACCAGATGGTGATTTGACTCCAGTACAAACACAAAAAGGTTGAAAAATAATAATGCTTGCAAGTAACTGTGTGTACTACTAGGCATCGGTCCAGGTGAAATGATAAATGATCACATTTCCCATAAAAACATGGTTGACTAAATGACTATTACTAAAGGTCTACAGTGACTATCAGGGACCCAAAGCTGGGTTGTGAGACGATTAATGATGATGATGATGATGATGATGATGATAGTAATTCAGTTTGAACACATTTTTTTTTTATAAAAAGCACATCTAAAAGCACAACTATTGCAAATGTCACTCGTTTTTATTAAACAAGTTGGTAGCAGAAGTTATCCACTATGCTTTATTGCCATAGTCTGTACAAGTCCTTGGAATGTAGGGTATGCTGAATAAAACCTGACTGGCTAACAGCCTAAAAAGGAGAGTAAATGTTGCTACATCAGCCAGCAGAATCAGATTTTATTATACCTTTGAATTATTTTGAATACTTTCAAATTCATTGCTCCATGTTGCAATTTTGTTCATATCAACACCAATAGAACCAATAGAATGTCAGAAGAAAATTGGTGAAAATATCCTAACAGTACTCTTAGGATGGTCAAAAAAAAGCATCTCTTTGAAGTATAATATATGAAGCATCTCTTAACCCAGATTAGTTCTCTTGCTGCTGCTGGAAGGAAGGAAGGTGAGGATGATTGTGAATATTGTTCAGCAAGAAGCAGCGTAGGTTGTTACTTGAGTCTCTACTGCGATTGGACTGTGCACAAACAACTCCATAACAGTGGGAAGATGATTTCCTTATGTAAAATGATAATCATGTGATCTGAATGCCAGAGAGCTCCCACACATCTGCAGCAGCCAAATTGTATCATCTAACAATTTTGCAACGGACTGCCTGTCTTTGAAGATTTCCGTTTTTGAAGAGAGACGTCGTCTGTTAGATGATCTTTGTCTGACATAATGACCTAGGCACTCTCGTTTGATAGCATCTGCCTCGTTCTTCTCTGTTGTTTAAGTGGGCACCTGTTCTGTGTTATGAGCCATGGGCACATGGTGTGACTTGGCCAAGAGGCACCAGATGACTCAGGTCTTCGCCCAGGCTGTGCTCATTGTCAGTCTGCACACATACTGTTTTCCAGCAGGCCGTCTGACTGTGGCCATGTGCTCAGCAGTAAACACAGGTGACTGGGACTCACTTACTGTGTTTACATGCACAATGTGCTCCGGATACTAACTTATATTGTGGTGGAGGTCCTACTTGAGATAAGGTGTTAATATACAGTACATCTTTATATCCTCTTCACAAATATCCATGGATACACAAAGTAACAGAGAATTCTGATTATTACCATGGAAACAGAACTTAGAACCAGAGGAACAGAGAAGCACACAGGAAATGGGATCATTTCTTTACATGCTGTTATATTTTGGCAAATATCAGCATATTCCAGCTGTCATTTTCAGGTTTCTAATAATTGGAATATGAGGTTATCCCAGCGAATTTTAAAGGGTATATGGTATATTTCTTAAACAGAAAATTTGAACATCCGAGTAACAGAGTACTTGAGTACCAAATAACATTGGAATATCAATGTGCACATAAATGCAGCCATTGAGAGAGACCATGGAGCCTACTGTGGTACAAGTAGTGGAGGAAGACTTCCTGATGGGTAGGCATGAATATGCATGGTGCTGCTTAAAAGCACTGGCACTGGCTAAAACAATATGGCAGTCAATGGAATCACAAAGCAGGCTTTGTCTTGTGTACTTTCAACCCCTTGAGGAGGTGTCTTAGCCTCTTGTTTGACCAGTTTAGTCCAAAACTATCCCCACAGAAACCTCAGAAAGAGAAATCTCTGAAAGGCTTGGAGAAAAAACTAACGGCCTTGCAAACTGGAAATCCAAATCGCTAATTTAAACATCGCAGTCAAAACGCCAAGGAGTTTCCAGCACTATTTTTGTGTTATTACTTATTTATCAATACGATAGCAGGGTGCTTACATCCTTTCTGAATTTGGAATTACGATATTCTGTGTGGGATTCATTGAGCTTGAGTTGGTGTAATGGTTTGATTAGTGGAAGTAAGTTATACCACAGATACAGCAACGTAAACAACCCAGTGTCTGGTGCACAACTGAGTCTTAAAAGTACCTATTAGGATTCCTCCCTAAAGCCCTTCTTGTGGTTCAGCAACAGGGCTGCTGTTGCACTAATGCTACCACACAATTACAGTGACTGGGACATTGAGAGCTAATGGCCTCAACAGCTTCGCCAAATTACATTCTTATTCTCAAGGCTTTAACACTTCCAGTGCATGCCATCAATCTGGTGCCTCTTCCATCCTCTTTTATCTTTACTTTTCCCATGCTTCCATTTTCATCCAGTCTTCTGTGTGTCACTGTGAGGCTTGGCAGGGGGATGAGAGCAAGGCAGCGGCCACAGGTCTCCCTAGGGACAGACAGTCTGCTGGTAAAAAGGAAAAAAAATCCTTGAAGGAACAGTTAGATCCGGTCAGATCTGGCTACTGGGCAGGGCAGAACCAGACATTGTTCTAGTGCAAGTACACAGGAACCCAATGGTGACTTACTGTACGGTATAGTTTATTCTCAATTAAAGATAGTAGCATCAATAACATCAATAAATCATTACCACATTAATTTTGAGACATAAGTATAATTATTGTAAACAAAACAAGACCGTTGGCGAGAAGGTTGGAAGCCTCCATCGGCCTCCACACTGTGCGCCACAGGGTCGGATTTGGTGGGAAATCTGCTGGACTGTTTGTTTGACCGATTGATTTTAAACATTCAGAGTTTCTTGCAATGGCAAATGTTAGGAAGAGGAAAAATCACATCCAACATGTTTGTCCTCTTCAGTAAAGCGAAAGACAAACACACAATGTCATTTGACAATATCATTTGACAATGATATATCAATGTTAAAAAATCCTCACATATACCATCTTTTATCAGAGACTTTATCAAGGTGCTGTAAGGTCATAATGAATCAATACAGTGTGATTGATCAAGGCTCTCTGACTCACATTGACTGGAGATAAACTGATAAACATTCAGTCATTGATCCTCTGATGGATTACATCTCCCAGGGATTGTTCTGTGTATTCTAACACGATTCATACAAATCAATGTTTTTGATTGGCTGGTGTCACTCATCACAGCATACCCACGCCCACAAAGACATCTTTGTCTCTGCCTTAGTGAAAAGTGTCTTGTTTGGCCTGTGACCGTCACCGAGCTATATTGTTTTCTAACACCTATTATATACTCATGTGCATGTACAGTGCATTTTTTTTGTCTGCCATTTTAGCAAAAGAGAGCCTGGTGGTGAAAAGGTCCACTCAGAGACCACTTGACTCTCCAGCTGACTATCACTTATGTTGCAACTGCACACATACTTCCACACACAGCCACCCACACGCTCACTCTCGGGTCACTGGGTTTCTCTGACAGAGCTGGAGAAACACACAGAAATTAGGCAACATATGGGGGAGGTAAGTGTTAGGTTTGCCTGACTCAGTGCGCACACAAAAGATTACAGTCATTACACACATAGCCACTGCTTCAGGACTCCTCTCCCCACCTCTCCTCACCTGCCACTTGCTCAAGTAGACTTCAGACAGAATAGCCCAGAGATGAGATGCTGCTTGTGCTCACTAGGAAGAGGGAATAAATGTAGGCATTTTGCCAGAGACGGACACTGCATTTTCTGTGGCTTGGCTAAAGCTTTTGATATACAGCAATAGTTAATCTAGACAGGCTGGTGTTCAGTTCCCTACTCCCAGTGTAAGAGGGAAAGAGAGGATGTGTCTTTGTTTCTGTGTATCTGTGTTTTTGTATTTGAGAGAGAGAGAGAGAGAGAGAGAGAGTCAGAACAGCGGAAGACACAAACATGGGACCTGGGTTCTGCGCTGTGACCTTGTTTGCTAATTAAGTGTCAGACCTATTTTTCCACTCCAGAAAAAAAGCTCATATCTTAGAGCTTAGATTGCCAGAAGGCGATGGGAATACTCATTCCCGTACGAGTGTCTCATTCCTCTGAGGGTCTGTCTTTGTTTATGTGCGTGTGTGTGTGTCCAGTTCAGTAAGAGAAATATTTCCAGAGAAAATCACATGTGAACACTATGTGTTTCCTTCAACACCAATCCTCTGGAGCCTTTTTTTTCACATAGTCTAGGTTCATCATACCGGTTTGCAAAGTTGTTTCCATGACATATTTCCTCTTGTCTCTTTGCATTTAGCTGCCCACTTTACATTGTATGTGTTTTGTTCAGCGAGCATGAAAATTGCCCTATTTAATGACGGCCTCCCATGCTTCTCAAGATGCAATGGCTACCCACTCAGAAAACAACTCACTGACCACTCACTCCACAGAAGGTGCCACTTTAAGTGAACAACTCATTTCACCACTGATTTCCATTGTAGCCCTGTTGTACTGGACATTGTTGTATGATATTGCTGCAGGGCATAAGTGATTGTTTGTCCGCTCCTAAAAAGAGCAGCATAATGCGTGTGACACATATCAGTCACTTGAATGCCAATGTTGACCTATATATGAAGACCTGGGTCAAAGGAGGGGCAGACAGGCCACAGCACACGGTAGATCTCTAGTCTAGTGAAGCCTAGTATAGCACAGACTGACACGACGTGCCTCAGACCATGCCACACACGAATAGAGCCGAGAGGAGAAGGGATTTTCTTGGTACTTTGGCGATTTCTTCGAGCCGAGAACAATTGTGTTTTTTATGCTGTGCTCGTTGTTGTGTAATGCAGACCCCTGGCTTCTGGATGAAAATGGCACGCATGAAAACCTTCACACATGCACACATACTACAGCAGTCCCTCGCCTGTTTGACACTACACTGACTCTCTCTCTTTCACTCTACCCTTCTCTCGCTCAATCTCCCTCTCTCACACACACACACACACACACACACAGGCAGATACTCCTCCGAACTGGACGATTCCAATCCTTTGGCTCATTCCTAGCCTGTGGGGGGGCTGAGGCATGTCACGTTACGGAGGACAGAACTGGACGAGACAGGACAGGACAGGAGAAGATGGGGTCCCT
>OOFE01021803.1:0-11957 GCA_900323365.1 Monocentris japonica | reverse complement strand
ATTTGGCCTGGCTGACGGTTTGACAGGGTGTTTGTGTAGCGACGACATCCTGTTCGACACAGAGGGCAGTTCAGTCTCATCTGACGTAAGTGGCTCTAATTTGTGTGGCAACGAAATAATTTCCAGCCCTAATTGAGGGAGCATTGCATGTAAGGCTCACACACGCTTAAGCCCCATGGCCAACAGAGAGTCTCTTACTAAGGCATGGATGATACATCGTGCGAGTGGGTGTGTGTGCTCTGTCCTCTTCAGCGAGGGCAGCGTTTCCATTCTCCAGCTTCCTGCGAGCAACACATTATTGTGTATGAAAGTCGATACCACATAAATGCCTACCATCTGTCCAAAACTGTCTGTGAAGGGAATATGGTGTTTGTAAAGCTCCGGCTCTTAGTTGACTTTTGTAAACCCAAAATGCTTTTGGTGACTCAAACATCTCAGATAATGGGAAAATGATGTCGCGTCATTGTGATATTGGTTTCAATGGAAACAGATCCTGCTCTATATTTGGACAGGGTTCCCTGTGCCAGGGAACAAAATAAAAACAGGCACAAAGTCGCCAGAATACTTCCTTGTGTACCTACAAAGGAGGTACACAACTACCTTCTCGAGCCTCGAACTACCTTCCTTTTGAACGTGAACCATCTTTTACAAGCGTTGTTTGGGTATGCTGGTGTTAGTTTCAACCATAACATTGTTTCTTTCCCCAGTCTCTTCAATGGAGTCATCCATCTATTAGAGAATAGAGAGAGAGAAGAAGAAGCTGAAGTCTGGTCAGTGTTAATGATCATTTGTGTGGACCAAATGTCCATACAAGGATAGAAAAATTTTGAAAGTGAGGACATATTTGCTACAATGGGGTGGTTTGGGATTAGGATTCGGGTTGGTGCTCACTCTGTTCAGCAGCTGGTCAGCCTGTCGATAAGAAGTTCAGGATCGGCCGAACGGGGCGGATGTGCTCAAACAACCGGACACGCTTGCCTTTCATCTCCATCCAAGACTTTGATTTCCATCTGCGGCCGGGCTAGAAAGGAAAGTGTAAACGGCTCATATCACTCTTCGCGAAATGCTGTTTTGATTTCAACTGCATGTTCCGAGAGCTCTGCAGATGCAAAAAAAATAAATAAAAATGAGATGGAGAGTTTCCCCAAGGAAATGGACTCATTTCAGGCTATGTAGTTAATCACCTCAGACAACTAAGGGGAATGGGAAAGTTCAATTTAGATTAGATTTCAGACCATCAGTTTTATTTTTTATTATCCTCCGTAATTTGTCTAATACAGCCACAGGGGAGTGACAATATCAGTGTTGTCACAATGCAGTTTTAGCTGGGATTTGTAAGAAGAAATAGAATAAATCCACAACAATATCTAATATTTATTATTACTAAAACACACACAGTAGCTGCAATGCCAGCTTTTCCTTCCCCACAGCTTAATACCAACAAACAAGTGCTCCTTTCATTGACTCCTTGTTAAGCCTTGAGTCAAATGTGCTTGTATACCTTTAATTCTTTGCTGGTTTTCCACAGAGTGGAACATGCCAGTCGAGGCTTGTGCCATGGCTTCCATTCTTCTGCCTTCTCACTTTTCAAACACACTTGTAGACACAGACCACTTAATCCAGCCTTGATTCCCAGATGTGTCAAGATACGCCGGTCGGCGGTGCTGAAGGATCTCAAGGAGCGCTATTTTGCAAGGAGGGAAGAGAGAAGTTACTTGAGGTCAGCAAGGGGGAAATGTGTGAACAGTAAAACATTTCACCTTCCTGGAGGCTGAGTCACAGCCACTTCTATCTAAACTGGCAGGGAGACGGGAGAGGGAGGGACCGGTGAAATGACTGCCGCCGTGATAGGAACCGACTGACCCAACAGAGCCGAGATCGCAACGGAGGAGTGAATTAGATTATTACCCTCTGCCAGTATCCACAGAGAGAAATATGAACTAAATTCTCTTGAGGGGGGGGGAGGGAGAGGAAAAAAAACAGCCGAGGCTTGCATGAACTCTCTGAGATGCTGAGATTATTGCTAGGTGTTGGGTATAGCAGGGACAAATCCAGCTGTTGTTTGGATGATAAAGAAAATGTTTTCAGATAGCAATTTGAAGGATTCCCAAGGTTTGGAGGTTCTCTTCAATAATTTGCTACTTAGTTTGGGAATTTAGATGTAGTTGGGCAAAATTATCTCCCGCAGACTAAACCTTGGTATGCTCCTGCTAAGAAGCTTTTTAGCAGGAAGTGCCAACTTTCCTCAGAGGCGTGTCACATGAATTTGAACCTGGCGCTGGTTCACAGAGATGCATCCAGTGCAAAGGAATTTCACTGAGAAAAAAATATTTTCCTGCCATTAAGTTATGTAATAATACATAGTAGCATAGGAATTCTTCCTTTTGTCACGGAATGTTACACACGTCAAAAAAAATATCCATCTTAGCACATTTAGTCTTAAAATGTTATTTTTTTTAAAAGCAGGTGAAGAACTTTTGCACACGGGGTGCTTCCAATGAAAACCAGCTTTCTTCTTTCTGGAATCGAGGGACATTTTCTTGATACTTCTGGAGTGATCTGCCTTATTCACTGTTATTATTGATGCTTGTTTCCTGAAAGTGTCATTTTTGCTTGTGGAAAAAAAAATCAGAAATTTCCCATTTAAATCAATCTCTCTTCCCTGTGCCTAATATCACCACACTGCTGCTTCTGCTAGAGTGACCTCGTCTACCCTTAAATCAGCGTCACATTCTCAGAGCATGTGACCAAACCGCTGTCAGTAGAGCTTTCCTCTTGCACTAAAACAAACTCACACACACACACACACAAAAAAAAAAAAAAAAAATCACCTTTCCAGTTATATTTGCAATTTTGTCTGTGACATTATGTCTAAGTGTTTATAATTTTCCATTTGGGAGCTTTGTTTTTGTTTTGGTATATTTAGCCATGCCTCGTCCTGGGCTCGGTGCCTGCTTGACGGACAGTCTCTAATTAGCACAGCAGAAATACATATTTAGAGCCGTGTGGCTTTGCAGGCCCTCTTTATTTAAGTCGCGAGGGAGAACAATGGAGGAAACAATGGCTGCAGTAGACTCTGTGCCGATCTTGTCAATACAACTGTCAGCGGCGGCTTCGGTTAAGGTGCGGACACACGGCGGGCTGATGCCGCTGATGCTATGAACTTTTAGCTGCCTTCGTTATTTTCCTCGAAGACAGGCAGTTGATGGTGCGGGGTTTTAGGCACAATGCGCTTGTGGTGCCATGTCTGGTTAGGATTTAGTTTAAGCCAACGCTTTTGGCACGGTTGTATAAAAAATAATAATTCATCGCTTAAACGATGAAAATTGTCTGCTGCCTGTAATTGAGGCCGCCCCGACCAGCGTTCGTTCCTCCTAACCGTGGGTGACAAGGCAGATTTACGGCACAATAACAGACATTTACGGGAACAAACTGTTTTAATCTCTCCGTGGCGGTGTTGATAAGAGGAAGCTGTGTCTTCATGCTGATAGCTGGTTTTGGGGTTGCGTCCCCTCCGCAGAGGCAGGAAGCGTGGGTTGAGCCCGGCAGACATTTCCCTTCGCTGCCTGTCGAGACTCCTTTTTAAAAGTGAATCTCCGCCGAAGCCTCCGCACGTTCTCTTCGTCTGCGGTCCGCTTCCACTGTAATTTCAGGAAATTCATTCACAACAGGTTGGATTTCCATGAAAACTGTATGGCGGACACGCAGTAAATGATACCCCTGAGCGAGAGCTTCGATTTCACAGTGAAATTCGAGATTCAAAGTAGCGTCACGATGTCAATGCGGCGGCACGATTCTCGCTAAGCAGTTTCAGATGAGTTGCAACTGGTGTTGGGCTCGTCACCCCCAAAAAGTACTATATTACTCGTTGCAAAAGCCTTTCTTACTTACTACTTACTACCTTTCTTACTATATTGCTTTTCTGTTGGTATTACATCCCTCAGTTACCTTCTTAATGCTGTAATCATTCCTTTTCATACTTTCATCCGTACATTTCTACATTTCCAACATGTCCTAGTGCTGAAATTGTCAGTTGTGTGTGTGTGTGTATATGGCCCTTGCTGCTGGAATGGCCTCATTTTGAACTTTTCCGCCACTCCCCATCCAATCCATGATGGGGATAATCATAGTTTTTGGATAATTCAGCCTCAGTCTTCGATTTAAAGAGCTGATAACAAAAGTAATGACATTTCTTTGATGGATAACTGTAATATCATTACTTGAATTGACATCACCAACGCTGGTTGCCATACAGCACTAAGCATAAGCAGGTGGCATACGTGTTTTTTCCCCCGACTGAATGGATTACTCCCCGGTGACATGCCTGTTCCCATGAGACATGCCTGTTCACTCGGCAGCGCTGCCCAGATGTGTAGGTGTAACCTTGGCTGGTAATTAGGCCTGAAGTGGCCACTGATCTCCCTCCGTTGGTATTTACACGAGGCGGAGACTCTAAACAGGCATGGCCGCTTTCTCCCCAGGCCCCAAGCACCTCAGCCCAACACCCGGCACTGAGCAGCCCTACTCCCAGGGTAAATATTTGGCGAGAAGGGCTGCAACACACACACACACAGACGCACTGGAAACATAAAACGCATCAAAGACCTACTCGACACCGGCAAATGGAAAAGCTTTCACGAAGCGGTTGAATCACTATCGTCTTATATCAACCGGTGATGGAGAGTTGATGGACGTTTACTCATCCCGTAACTCATTGCAGCTCGTTCTCGCAAGCTATAGCTAAGGTAAGCTATTTGGATGTGATGGGATAGGTAGCAGCAAGATAGCTAGCAACATGGTGCTATCAAAAGATTACATAGAACGGGATATTCCCACACAAATGATTATTTCTGGATAAAAGAGGGTGTAAAGACTTCCATGGCGTGAAAGTGGAAGCGCAAGCAAACATTTAATGATTGGGAGAATTTGAGAATCATAGTTTTGCCCAAATGTGATCCTCACATCTCATCCATCCTGCTCATTTGCTCATAATATTACACTTTTTCAACACGTTGCATCGCAGGCCTGATCTGCATCACCGCCTACCCTGTCATGCTGAGCGCACACGATTACTTCTCGGAGCCAATGGATGCAGGTGAACTCACGAAATTCACTTGAAGCGTGAACCCTAAACTACCGCCTTGTCGAAGTGAAGTCCGGCAATGTGTCACTTTGGAGGATTTTCCCCCATCTCTATCCTCGTGAAGCCATTTGGACCTCCATGAGGACAGAAGTACAAGCACAAACTTACACCTCCCCACCATCCGCCTCCTCCATCTGTCTGCCCAGAATTATTCATGGAATTTGGCGATGCCTGGGGGGACAAAAAGACCTGGCTTCGAAAGACTCTTCACTGTACAGCTGGGAATAGTGTTTTCCCTGACAAACACACTCTCTGGATCTGCTTTCCAGTCGGACTGATAGGAATTAATACCAGTTAAATGAGAACAGCCTGTTTGGGCGCCTGCGTGGAAGATGAGAAATTGGCCGAACCTGGCAAGACGGGGCGCAGCTCCTCTCGGCTCTAGGTGTTGAAAGAAGTTTGTTCAGTTCTCAACGTGAATCACTTTCTCTGGCAACAGCAGATTACACGGCCATTAGGAGCGGAGGTAAACGCTCTCCCAATATAATCATCAGATAAATGTCAGTGAAGTGCATTCGGTTGAATATCATGCCATTACTCATCGCGTTCAACCCCCGTAAATTTGTTCCACATTGTGTTTTATATGTCCTGCTCTGATTATAACAATTATCATGCACTCACAATGTGCTTGTAATGGATTCCTTATAAGGCGTGGGTCGCCTTGTGATGCCTTATCATCTCTGTTACAGTTTCTCCCAAAGCTGGAACGAGAGAGCCACAACTCTCTCATCACAGCTCAGCAAGAAACTAAATCCCCGCTGACAGTGACTGGTGGTCCGACAGGGGCACGTGGTGCATGTACCACAATTGAGCGTCCGCAAAGTCAGTTTGCCTTGTCATGACACCACCGATTTTTGGGGGTTCTTCGGTTTCCAGCTTTTGGAGCGAGTCCGCGCTGTTGACAAATGTTGACGGAACTGTATGAGATCATAGGAATAACATTGTGTTCATGCTGTTTCAGGGAGGAGTTTTGCTCTAATAAATGTCCATTCTGCTACTCTCTATCACTGATTGCTATAACATAATATTGATTTGATGAAAGTGTTTCCATTTGCTGTTCTAAACGCCCAGTGTCAGGTAGGTCTTTCCTGGGAAAAATCTGGCGCACAGGAAGTGATGCGTTTTACATTACCGGTTTGTTTGGCATAAACAGAAGAAGAACTGGGTAGTCAGCATGAGCAGCGATAGCCACCGTGGCTGAACAGACAAAGAAAAGAGCGCCACCTACAGAAACTCAAACTCCAGCCACAGAAAATCCAAGGAGAAAGACGTCACAGTGCTGGACGCACTGTTGGATTGACAGGTGATCTCTGGGAAGTGCGGTGAAGAAACATGCCAAAGATGGAGACTAAATAAAGGTTAAAAGAACAGGATTTCCACTTAAACTAAATTTCCTCCGCTCACTGACTTCCTTTCTTACCTTCTGTGCGTCCCTTCTTCTGTCAGCCTCTCTGTTTTTTCATCTGTTTGTCTTTGTATCCGAGTGTTTATGCACCCACTAGCCAATGTTACTCGCTCACAAGGCTGTTTCTCATCTCCACGTACGCTGTTTGACACATCACTAAATACAGCTGAGCCACTCGGCCATTTTAACTTTGTCTCTTTGTCTCTCCTGCTCTCTCCTCTCTTTATTTCCACATATCCTTCGCTTGCCTTAAAACCTTTTTCTGATTGCGTCTCATCTATCACGACTGACATTGAAATGCGAGTCATTTTTAGGGAAAGACAATGGCATTGAATGGGAGACAGAGAGGCGAGGCGGCGTTGCCAGGTTTGCGTGGGCACGTGAATGCATTCAAGGCCATTCTCTCTCTGCCCTCCCTCCACCCCTCACTTTGGCCCACTTTGAGTGCTATTTGTGCTTGAAAGTGTGATACACACTAATATTTACATGGAGGCACACTTTATACATTGTTCATTCTCTCTCTCTCTCACACACACACACACACAAATGTACTTACGCAGTGTGATTGATAGCTGGACACCAAGGATGTTGTGGTGACATCACCACCACCACCACCGCTCCAGCGTATTCTCAGATAATTGAGAGTCTTTTTACGGAACCTGATATCCTAAAGTACTTAATTCAAAAAAGAAGGGGAAGATAAATACAGCCTTCTCAGTCTTTACCACCAACTGAGACGACAAGATGAAAATGTTATTTAACATGTGATTTAGTTTTATAGATGTTTGTGTGTCTGCCTCATCAGCACTGGAAAATGCAGAAAACTCTCCCAAGTTCCACTAAAGTTCTCCTTAATTGATTCTCATTGCGCCATGTTCCAACAAACTGAAAGCACCAGTCAATCTTATTAACTTCAGGTAAATTCCAGGAAATGCCTATTGAACAGAACTTTTTTAGCTCAGATCCTTCTAGCTTTTTAATAAGACAACTGGAGCGCCAGAGGACCATACAGTATTGTTGGAGGAACGGCGATGAACGGCCGTGAGACTTACTGGCAGAAACGTGCAATTTAACAAAATATGTTGCCAATATGAGTAACCTGTGAGATCACATATTAAAGACAGCAACAGAGGAAAATTTGACGTCATAGATCATTAATCCCAAACTGATAAAGTCTAGAGAGCAAAACACCCACTCTGCCGTCCGGATTGGCCAAATCCCAGTGTAATTCATCATTATCAGATAAGCATCACGGCATTAATAAATCGATAATCCCCTGTACCCAATCAATCTCCATTTCACAGGAACGTATTACTGCTGTATTTTTTTTTTTTTTTTTGCAAGCCATGTTTTTTGAATTAACCATTTTTTGAACCCAGAAAGTACGTTTTGGGAATGAATGTAGCGCAGTAAGCGGTCCTAGTTGCGGCAGGCATCCTGACTCACTCTCCTATCATTCATTCCTATTACTCACCAGAGAGCCTATGATGCAGAGCATCTCTTTCCTCTCCCCACGTTCCCCACAGGGTCCCATGGAAGGTGTCTCACCCCAGGATCAATTGAAGAAACATATGAAGACAGTATTTCATTTTGCTATTATTTTACTGCATTGTGTGCTAAAGATGCTCAGAGATGGATATCAGCCATTACTGCTATACACTATTTGCTTGTGGACTCTGTGGACTCTTGTCAAAGTGCGTTCCCTTATATGACTCCAGCGGTGCCAGACTATGTGGCTTCACAGGGCACGGCACAGAAGTAATTATAGATGTCTTGGGTTTCATCCTCCTTCCATTCTTCTAGCCAGTTCCACCTTTTTACCCTGTCAAATATTTACTCAGGTCAGACATAATCACGGTGTCACTGGGACAGACAGTAGATTGGCATCCTACGCCCACCACCACAGAGTACTGTATGTACCTCCAGAGAAGATGAATCAGTCTCTAGTCTCAGGCTCGATGGCTCTCCAAGTTGGATACGATGGTTGGATGAGTGGAAACTTTATGAGGTCGTATCGTGAGAGGTTTTGGTGTCGTCTGTGGAGAACTACACCCTATCATTTAACCCTGTTCCCAAGATCCTAGTCCCATGTTGATTATATCATATAAAACTGTATATAGTGCTTTCCTGCACAGTATTTTGTATTGTACTCCATGTAATAGTCATGTGCTACATCCACTGTATATTATGCTTGTTTTATGAGACATGCAAGTCATCACAAGCCGTTACACTATCTTCATCTCATCTTAGCCTGCTCTGAACTGAACTATGTTGTGCCCTCCATCCACCCCACTCCAGTGTTGAAACTTGAACTTGAGCTTGAACTCGTCTTCAAGGGTTTGAAGTATGCCGGCAGCAACACAACACGACAAAGCGGGGAAACCTCAAGGAAACAGGGCCCATACCGCCCTGTGTGTTCCTCGTTGACTCCATGTCATTCTGTCTGAATTATCCTGACAGACTCTCACTTTCTCTGTGATTTAAAACTCAGAGTTCCTGCATAAACTGGGTGCCCATGCAGCGGGGGGAAAAAAAACATCCATCATGTTGATGTAACCCCTAATTACAATTGATGTTTTTCCATGTGTTCTGACCAAAATGTTGCACTGCAATCCCTACAGATGTATGTGGAAGGCCATGACAATTTTTGCCTCTGCAAAATGTGCTCCAATCTTCTAAAGGAATCTCAGTGCTTCAACAGATGCAATCCTAGTACATTACGCAATCCTGAACGCTTATCATTGTCAGTACAGCTGAACTAGATGAACTAGATCTGTGTAAAACCACACACGTATTATCAAGCCGAAACCACAAAGTGGAGCTGCAACAGAAACGTCTAAGTGATGAATTGAATCTTGAGACCAAAAGTACAAAAGTGTCTCATGAACAAAAATGAGTGAGTGCTCCATCCAGAGAAAGCTGGACTCACCAACGTTAGATCTTTTGCCTTTCTCGACATTTGGTTTCCTTTTGGTACGAAGCGATCACAGACCAGCCGGGTTGGTGAACATAAACCTGCTGTGTGCAGTTCACTGACATCGCCTTCATGGAATTCTGGGCATTGGAGTTCAAACAGTTTTCCAAATAGTTACCTGTCGCTGCAAAGTTGCCTAGTGTGGATTTCATTACATTAAAAAGGATTAGGGGTTGAACAGATTAGGGGTTGATAGGATTTTTCATCATGTTCCCAGGGTTCAAGAGGTCCTCTGAGTCTCCGGAGGGCCCGATCATGCATTTCCGCCACATATGATGTGCCACTGGCTGTGATTCATGCCCCAAAAACAGACGTCACGAAGGGTGATCTCTGGCTGATGTCGTGGACTGCTGTGGAATTAGCCTGCCCCTGTTCTTAACCCCTGGAACCCCTGGACCCCCACAGTGACGTCTTATGTCGCCAGGCAGCGAGAGAGCATTGATTGATGCCATCGGCGTCATGAGTTTGTGACGAGAGGATGTGAGTCAGAAGTACGGCGACATTTAGCCCGTTAACATGCACCGGCTCGTGCGTCACTGCTTCTACTCAGTGTTCCTGCGTCATAATCTGATACGTCTGTTTATGGATTATTCTCATTCACTGATGTGTATCCGTAGCAAAACCTTTGAAATCCAACCCTATGTTTGTCCGTTTATTACAATAACCTTTTCTGCTAAATCCCAGAATAGACTGATACCTTTAATCAGATTATAGTTTCTCCGTCCATAATCATATTATTCAAAAGCATGCATTTTGAAATCCAATTCTTATGACAACAGGAGTATTGCACGAGCACAGCGTTTGACATAACGTTTTCCATTGCAATGTTTTATCGCGTCCTCTTCTTGTTCCATATCCTTTCACATGGTCTTGGTTTTCCACATGAATCTCATACTGCAAGCTATATAAACGCCTCTCTCTTGTTGTAACCGCTCCATAGCGGAGAAACCTTCCCTACCTTTCCCCTGAAGGTAATATTTATGTTTTCAATAATTCCTTCTTCTCTTTGATGTTGCTATTCCATATCAAGTGAATGCTCTCCCAGTGTGCCGTTATTGAATTCTGGTGGTTCAAACTCTCCAGTCTGATGCTCGGTGACACTGGCCTTTCAGACCTTCTGTTTGAGCCAGCATGGCATCTGGCTGATCTAGGCAAGATACGTCAGACCTCAATATACCTGCTCCCCCCCCACCCCACTCCTCACATTAGAATAGAATAAAGTAGAATGTGGTGCTCTACTTTACTCTAACTCAAGCCTGCTTTAGATAGCGCTGTACCTGATTAGTGCACATTGGGAGAACGTCCAAGCAAAATGATGATGTGCTGGCCTGCGCAGAGGTGGTGGAAAACAGCTTGTTCTGGTTAGAGGCTGACCGGTGTGCGTCCCCCCCCTATTGAAGCCAGAGCCTGGAGAGCCATTGAGCCAAGCACAGCGGGGTCACGTCACTGACAATATGACATAAACTACTTATCTCGCCACTCTGTCTCTGATCTCCAAGCTGTTAATCAAACTCAGAGGAGCAGCGACGAAGGCCGTCAGGTACCGACGACAAAGGAGAGAACACGACAGCAGGTATGGACAAAATAATGAACGGCAAAACAAAAACAGCAGGGCGACCGCGACAAAGAGCCAGCAGATTTATTTGTTGACTATAGAGCACATTTACTGGCACCACTCATTCATGGCAATGCAGTTTATCAGATAGGGACAGCGTGCATTAGCGTACGGCTCGGAGTTTCATACTTTTGACATGTCGATGGCTTCACACACATGACTTACGTTTAAAGAGAACATCCACCATATGGATCACATATGATTTGAATCAGACTCAAGAATTAAAACCATTATCTGATGCTGTTCTGCTCCACGATGCAGATCTTTATCCTTACCATGCATACCTTCTTAATGTTTATTAGCCTACTGTTACTTTTACCCAGAAGCCAGCAGTTTCCAGGAAATTTCAATCTCAGTAATAATATTACAGTTGAATAGATATAAGTTGAATTATCCCATAAATATGTCCCTCCTCCTTTGACCTCTCAGTCGATGCACACTGAGCTAGCTTAGATGAGAACTGGAAGAGAAGTTGGCTTTCTCTGCCTTGATTTTTATCATGCTAAAGGATGAGAAAAACTCTGGACATCTATGCTGTTTAGTTTCCTGATCAGTTTTGGTGGAGGTTATATTTTCGTCCCTGCTTGTTTTTTCTGCCGGCCTCAGAAGGATATCTCAAAAACTTTTGAACAGATTTCCATGAAATTTGGTGAACAGATGATTAGATTTTGGTGGTGATGTGGATCTGGGATTTCTGCCACAAGACGATTGTTTTTTTAGCCATAACTATGAAACTAACTGAGATAGAGCCTCAAGAAATGGATTTTAACTTTTAAATTTGAAGTGATAGGAATGTTGTTTTTGGGTTGGAAAATTGGCA
>OOFE01021802.1:0-18047 GCA_900323365.1 Monocentris japonica | reverse complement strand
TGTCTCTCCCATTATCTGTTGTGGTTTGGACAGGGTGATAGATGTATACGGAGCCAGAGTTGAGGTCAGGGCTGATGTTAATAAAGGACACTTGCATCACACCAATGGAGAGATTCACTCATTATCAACTGAGACCTCTCAGGGCTACAATAAAAATAATGATGAAGATGATCATGATGACACAGGTGGTGTTGGTGAAGAGTGGAGGGTACCTAGGGAAGAAATAGAGAGAAGTGGAGAAGATAGAGGTAAAAGGGAGAAGAGGAGGTTATTGGAGGCAGCAGGGGAAGGAGAGGCAAGAGGAAGGGGGGAAGAATGGAGACCAACTGGGATGGACGGAGGAGGGAGGAGTAGGGCTTGGGTGGCAACAACAGAGACAGAAGAAGTACATAGGATGGCAGGTGTAATGTTGAGTCCCGGAGAGGTACTGGTATCCTCAAACCATTATTCAAAGGAAAGATGGAGGCCAGTAGAAGAGAGTGAGGACGTAATGGATGCCTCAGATATCCTGATTGAGGAAGAGTGGAGCACCGGGGAGGAGGAAGAGGTAGTTGACAGTTACAGCTTACCGTCTACACATGGTAACAGTGACAGTGACAATAATAGCCTCTTTCACCACCTCCAGGTCCACCACTGTCCTCTTGACCAACCCCATCACCAAGCTCCAGCAGAACGGCCCCTCTCCCCAGCCTGCAACCATACAGACACCCTCCCAGCTCCGGTCAAACTCAATGATCTCTCCCTTGAGTCAAAAGATACCAATCACATCTCCAGCATCCTGCCTCTACCATTACAAAATCTCAACCCTGTTCATACCTCACAGGGAGTGCCATCAAGCAACGCTAGAGAGAGTGCATCATGGAGGGCTGGTTTTTCCGTTCAAAGAGAAATTTCAGACTCTCTATCGGCACCTCCATCGCTCTTTAATTCCTTCACACGGACTGGAAGTAAAATACCTTCTAATGCCCTCAACAAATATTCTAAAGATCCAGTTATACTATCAACTGCACTGATTGCATCTCTTCCCCGCACTCAAGTCCATAACCATTCAGAAGTCATTGCCAAAACATCTGTTCTACCTCCAGAAGAGTCTTCTGGTGACTCCCTCAGCTGCACCATGGACCCCCTCAGTCTGTCCCTGCTTCAAGTGGACCGACAGGCTGCAACAGCCTCCTTCCTCCAAGGGGAACAGAGCATTGCCCTCCCATGTGTCCTTGAGAAGGAGCAGGGAGAAGATAATAGAAGGGAAATGAAAGAAGAGAAAGAGGACAAGGATGGAGAATTTGGCCTGTCTCTTTTGGAGCTGGTGGAAGTAAAGAACTGCTGTGAAATCCCCTCCAAGACCATGATGGCTAATGATCACACTGAGCAAAAGAAAGACAAGTGTGGTGGTGCACATCATCTTTGCAGAATAGGTGAGCAAGTGTGAGGACCTCTGTGTGTTTATTAAAAAACAGTAATGAAAAATGTGTGTATGAATGAATGCATTCTTGATTTCATTCATTGCTCCATTCTTTTTTTATCTTTCCCAGATATAATGAAGCCTTCTATCCCTGTGGTCACCCTGATCTCCCTCCAGGACCAACCAGGGAGTGAGATCCTGGGCAACATAAAGCCTGCTTTTCCACTTATACCCTCTCCGCACACCTCTACACAAACTTCTCTCATTCAATCCATCTCACCCTCTGTTCAATGCTCAGGGGATACTGTTCCACTTAGCTCACATATTCTAATCCCTAATTTCCCCATGCAAACGGCACCAAAATATGTCCACAACATGCACAATAAACCTGCCTCTACCATTTCAACACCCCAATCAGGAAGTGACTTGGGTCAGTTGGACACAGCTCCAAGCCAGTCTCACTCAGTAGGTTCAAACTATTTCAACGACCCACGCAGTTCACTCAGAGTGAATAGCTCTACAGCATCAAGTAGTCCAGAGAGCACCAGCAAACAGCACAATAGACCCACAATCCATCTGTCTACCCCAGCAGACCTGGCACATGCCCAGTAAGTACCAGACGTCTCCATATTTGGCCTGTTAATCCCACAGACATGTATCATTTAGGCCTCTTTGGGGCCAAATATTGTACATTTTGGTGTGATCAGAATCTTTAACCTGTTAGTATAAATATTCGTCACTCTCTCTTTTTCGTTCCCTCCCTCTTAGGTGGTGTGTTGTCCAGGCCCATTGGGAGCAGCTTGAGGAGATGGAAGCTTTGTGTCGTAAAGAGGGGACCTTACTGTGCCAGCAGCCTGATATGGTCAGAACAAGTCAAATCCACAGTTGTTTCTGCTTTAGTATTGCCCCTTTTTGCTTTCTGTTTTTGCCTCTTTTCTTCTCTCTTGCAGTAAGCTGGCCATCTCTTCCCCCAAAACCTCCTCCTCTTCTTGCTTGTACCTTTGCTTTGACTTGTCTCTTGCTTCCAATAAATAAATTGCTTTTTTATAGTCCTTAGCAATGTATTGTCATAACTTGTGCTTGTTTATTACTGGTCTTAATGTTATTAAGGCTATTAAGTTATTAAGGCTTGGCCCAGAGCCTCAGTGGAAGATACTGTTGGAAAAATCCAGTTTTCAAATTATTACATGGTTTTATATAGTTAGTAAGAGTGAATAATGATTTATGTGACTCCAAATGAAAACAAATCATTACAATCAAATATCCTATCAAATAAAAATCACAGCAACAAATTACAGCTAAGGTAAGGATAAAACAGCAGTCAGGTTAAATTTTCTTGAAATGCCCCTTTGGCAGACTGGGGGGAGGGTGTGGGTGAGGCTGGGTGCAGGAGAGAGTTGAGTTAGTGGAATGACTCTCCCACTCTCACATGCACACACAGGGCCCGGCTGCAATCGGCCTTAATTGGCCGCAGCCGATGCTGGATACAGGGAGAGTCAGTTCACTAACTTAACTCTCTACTGTATCCAGCCCACGCCCCACCCACACCTTCCTCAGAGTCTGCCACAGCCCCTGTAAGTCAGTTGGTCCCCCTGGCCCAACCCAGTGTACAACACACCATCTCCTGCAATTTCTGGAGATGGCATGTGAGACCTATCTGTCTCACATGCCTGTCTGTCTTTGTTTCTATCTGTCTTTCTCACATTCCTCTCAGCCTTTGGTCTCTCTGCCCCTATCTGTCTTTCCATCTACAGTATCTGTCTCATATACTGTATGTACTTCTTGGTCTCTCTCACCTGCCTAAATGTCTGTCTGTTTGTCTTGCAGGCATTTGGGGAGTATGTCCACAGGCTGGAGGAGATCATGGAGAGGAAGGCTTGGTGCGTCCAGAGCATGAGATGTCAGCTGCAGCCATACCTTAGGCCAAGTCCTTCGAACCACCAGCACAGACATGAAGAAGACAACCACCATCCAACTACATGAATTAACTGGGTTAATGAGCAAAGATTTCAACATTATTAGAATGCAGCCTGGAAAAATGACGTATTACGTATTTCACAAGCTGAGAAGACGCCCACTTGTTGTTTATTTGTGCATTCTGTAGATAGAGGTACTTTGTTGTGTGGGTGTGTGTGTGGCTTTGGATGCACCATGCTTCCTCTTAGATCCTTGTGTATGTTACGCTATGCAGGCTAATACAGACATCTCACAGATGAATTGATTGACCTTGGTCTTATCGCATATATTTTTTGTTGGACTTGGGTAGAAATCTCACAGAGCTAAGTGAAAATAACAAGAACCATTCAGGAGAATAGAACACATAACTCAGGAGGAACGTTGAGAACAGTATACAATAAACGCTGCACATAATAATGATTTTGACACCTTTGAATAATTTCTGCACTACCTTTGTATTGGACTTGACTAAGGCTTCAATTGCTCTGGTCTCAGTCTTGACTTGTACTTGACCCTCACCACCATTGGACTCAGTCTTGACTTTAACTTGATTAGGTCTAGTATTTGTTAAACTTTGACTGAGTTTGGCTAGATAACAACTCTGACTCAGGGATAAACTGACATAAACTGAACCAAAGACGCACAATTGTTATTTTGCTAGCCTTCTTGAAAGTAGAACTCAGGTAGTCTGCTCAACTGTTTACTTGATGGCACATGTTTTCTGTTTTGTATTTTTGTAAAACTAGCAACAAGATGTCTTGGCAATAAAGGAATGTCACACACCTCAAAGCATTAGGACCAATAGGTTTATTTTAAGATTTCAGCTGAGTAGTTTACTGGGTTATTGGAACACAAATCACAACCTATAAGATATAATTACATTACTTTGTTTGAATATCTGATCTGTTCTGTCTGTATCATGAAATATTTACTTTAGACAGTAGGTGATTTGTTCAAATGTAATGAGTTGGCTAATGTACAGATAAATTGCATTCACTTATGTTTCTGCATAAATCTATTGATAAATAAGGAAATGCCATAACCATTAAAATTGCCCTCATTAGTTACTTTAGACTCCATCACAAGAAAGATTTGTACAGAACGTAAATGTAGTCCATAGAGTCCACAGCACAAAGAAAAGGGAGTGAGGAGAGCTCACAAAAGACAATTTTCTTTGAAACCATGGGTCCATACAGGAAAAATGAGTACAAACCATTACATTTCTAACTGTTCTCACTTCAGAAAATGTGCTGTGCTGTCCCTAAAAGTATACAAAGTGGAGCCCCGAGAGTAACATGTACCTAGTTAACTCGGAAACAGCCTAAGGTCGAAAAAAACATAGGCTCCCTGGTACTGACACGTTTTCAGCTGAACTCAGGTTGCAGTACCTTTTCTCTGATGGTTCAACGCTCGCTCCGGTATATGAAGCAGACAGGAACGTGCACGTAAGCAGATTGCGTTAAACCACCTGATCTACTAGTCAGGTTTTGATTGGCGGAGCAGGCGTCTCAACGTTAAACAACGGCGCGGTGGATCACGTGACGGCATCTGCTGCTGGCTGAGCGAAGCGTGTTAGCAGGTAAAGAAAGAAAAGGGTTTATTGTGATAGTTTTACGATACGTGCGCCGCTTGAATTGTTCCACCTTCTATCTTCTGATCCCATAATTCCTTTAAGAAAAACAGATCGGTTGATTAATTGTCATAACTCGTCCTGCTCCGTGGTTAGCTAACTAGCTTGCTAGCCAGCGTAAATGCTTTACTGTAGAACTGCATTGTGAACGGGCGAACGGGCCGTTCACATGCCAGTGAAATTAGCATGCTGCCAATACTTGTCGTAGCTCGGCATTAACAGGCCACGCGTTTCTTGGCAACTTCTTCCTTCTAAATTAGCTCCATACATACCGTATCTTATTCTTACAGCTGAAATGTTAGAAATCAACGGGAGGAGAATTAACCTTAACGCTACACCGCGTTAGTGCTGGCATGGTTAGCGTTAGCTAGGTAGCTATCAGTTGCATTAGCATGCTGTTAACGCTGGCTAAGTATGCCACTACCGTTAATTAACTAGCTTCTCTGCTAGCTTACACAAAGGCTAACGTTACCTCGTCGTCCTGATCACATTTGTTTATTTTTTATCCCTGACCCGAGTAGGAAAGTAGTCCAGACAGCAAGAGCACGCTGGTGGATAGGTTAGTTTTGGTGGTTAATTTGTCAGCACCGTGTCAAACGTTAAAAGTCTTTATTTAGTACGTGACAAGCAAAGCGGCTAGTTTGACTGAAGACATTCACACGAACAAAGGCAAACTAGCTAGCCTGGCTAAAGCTAACTTCAGTTAGTCGACTTATCTAGTGAGGCTCATGTTACTTTTGAGGTTCAAGCTAACGTTACATTAATGATTTTGTGGCACGCTAGTGAAAAATGTTAGTATCGGTGTTTCAAAACGATAATAATGTTCCCATTCGTCCCGAACATATCATCTATCATCTTGCTATATCAGTCAAGATAATCTTACCTTGCTAATGTTAGACAATAGCAGTCGGCGAATGTCATTTGTTGTGTTCCCACGCTGACGAGATATCACTTACTATTAACAATGTCTGTAGTGGGTAAAACAATCTGGCTAGCCCAGACTAGCTTTGTGTTCTTGACATAGTATTGTTTATAGAATTTGTTGTTGCTTTCCTGACTACTTTAGCTAACATTTTTATTTGTAATATTTTGTTTAAAAAGCCACTGCAATTTTTAGACGGTACACATTTAACAAACCCTTCTCTAATAATAACTATTGTTAGTCAGTGTACTGTAATACAAACACATTGCCAGAATTCAACTAGGACATTGTGAAAAGATGGTAGCTCACATACCAGCTATGCAAGTATGCTGGTACCTGTTTGTGTGTTTGAGAGAGGGAGGTAGGGTGAGAGGGTTGTAAGTTGACACCAGGATGGTCCCCTCTTGGGTGTCTAAATTTAACCTGGGAGGGGGAGCAACAGATGGGGGTTATAGTCTACATGGTGCGGTTGACGACAGCCTTAGTGTACTTATGTATGTTATACTGTAAAGGCCCTTGGACATTTACCCAGCTTATTTGTCCTTTGCTGGAGATTGTGATGCAATATAATATATGAACATGACATCTCATTTGTGCCTTTTCCTTTCCATCACCTCTTATTTTCTCCCTTCTGTGTCACTCCTCCAGATTTTTCTATTTTGTACATACATTGTTTTGTATATACTGTATATGATGACTTCGGTGGTCAGCAATGCAACCCGGGGGACTCGGGATAGAACACTGCCCACCACCACACAAACAACACAGCCACAGAAACAGATACAGGTGGGTTTTCACTGGCACACATACTCCATCAAATGCAGGACTGTGGAAAAGTACTTGTGCTGTTTGATTTTCTGCATTTTTGTACATTTTTCACAATGGATTTTGTGAAATGTTTTGTGTGTGTGTGTGGTAGTTTATAGAGGGAGTCTGAGACCCAAGCTTTGTGTTTCCTGTTTGTTTGGCGTGTTAAGAAAATTAACATGCAATCTTCTGGTGTGGAAAAAGTACTTTGTGTCTGCAGTGGCACACACATGCAATCGCATGCACTCATTTGACTGTCTCTCTGACATAGCCAAAGATGGACTCACTTAGTCTTGAATGTTATGGCAGTGACGTAAATATAGAAAAGTATGTTGAGGGCAGCATTTAGTTTCTAGAGCAGCATTTTAGAGGGGTACATGCCACATGGTGGAGGATGATTAAGATGTTAAGAATGGGCCCCATTTTGACCAGCCTTTCTGTTTTCCAGCCCACAGCAGAACAGATTCGTCTGGCTCAGATGATCTATGACAAAAATGATGCAGACTTTGAGGACAAGGTCAAACAGGTAGTGTGTATGTGAATGTGCAGACATTCAGAGCATTTTTTTGGTATGTCAGTGTTTGTCTGAATGTTTACCAATGTTCAGTTTTTTGACAGATTAATTTCGAACTGAGATTTGTTTGTCACCTCCTTCCATGGTTATTCCTGATGTTTCGTCTTGTACCAATCACTTCCCGGACAAAGGTGCGGCCATTGCAGTAGTACTGATCACTTTTCATGTTAACTGCTGTGTTGTTTTTTTTTTGTGACTCACAGCTGATCGAGGTAACTGGAAAGACTCAAGATGAGTGTATGGTAGCCCTCCATGACTGCAACGAAGATGTCAACAGAGCCATCAATTTCCTGCTGGAGAGCACCTCCGACACAGTGAGTGTCTACACACATTTGCATGCACATACACACCTGTTCAGTTGTCACGTAGCAAAACCACATGTGTATTTTAGTACTCAGTGCCATGCTGGTACTTAGTCGCTGTCACAGGTTTGCAATCTTAAAGAGATTCAACATTGCTGTAGACAGCTATAAACACATTTGTATGACTTATATATGGTGAAACCTATCAATACGGAACATAAATTCAACATTGCAGAAATAATTTCAGCAGCTTGCTTTCATGTCCAGAAAATGTATTTGTAAAAGCTGAGCCACTAGGATGCCCCAAAATCGACATTTTTCAAAAGTATCTGCTAGGCAAAGATGGATTGAAACTGTATTTCATTACTCTTTAACTACTTATTCTCTGCCAGTTTATTTTATAAACAGTCCTCTGTCCTCTTTAAAGACTAAAGGGCCATGACACAAGGCAACATTTTTAGTATGTAGGTAGTTTTGCCAACAACTGTCTTATCACAAACTATTGTGCTACACTAGACTACTAGATTACTACTATTACACTAGATTACTACACTAGTAATTTTCGCCTGCTACAATGATGTGATTTTTGTCCCACTTACAAATCCCTATCCCCTCTGAAGGCAATATTGCTCACTGACATTCCCTCAAAGCGTTGCTTCACCCTGGTATGTGCCTAGGAGTATGTATTTCTCCTACGGTTTCACCATACCTTTTCAACCCCCCTCTCTGTCAGAACTCCTGGGAGACAGTGGGAAAGAAGCGGAGCCTTGGGAAAGAGGGAGGGCCCTCGGAGATAAAGGAGAGCAGGGAGAAGAGAGGAGGAGAGAGAGAGGCCAGCCGCGGCCGTGGGGGTTCCAACAGGAGGGGCCGGGGCACCAGCCGAGGCCGTGAAGGTGAGAAAGTGGGTCAAACGGGAGAGATATTTGTTTGTCCTGGTCCTGAGTGATAAGAGCCAGTATTGTGTATATGTGTGCATATGTTCCTTGTCTATCTGGTAAAAGCTTGTACTGGGTGCGTTCATGACTGTGTGATGAAAAAAAAACGATACATTGTGGAGCCCTACTGGAAATGTTCCACAGGGATCTTGGTCCATACTGACTCACAAGCATTATTTGGCTCCTGCAGGTTTTCTGTGACAAATTCATGCTGCAAACACTCCATTGCACCTCCTTCCAAAGGTGCTCTTTTTGGTTGAGATATGGGGACTGTGCAGGCCACTGGTGTCACTGTCATGTTCCTGGAACAATCTTGACACCATGGCACATTATCCTGCTGGAAGTATTTGAAAAAGGGGTTGACAGTGGTCATGAAGGGATGCACCTTGTCAGCAGCGACATTCAGGTTCAAACAATGCTCAGTTGGTACTAAAGGGCTTAAAGTGTGCCAAGAAAGCATTTCCCACACTTTACCTGTGACACCAGATAAGATGCACCTATGCTGTGTGCCAAAATCTCACTCCGTCAGCATGTCACGACAGAAACTAGGATTTGTTGGATTTGTTGGTGTTTTTCCACTCTTAGTCATTTAGTTCTGGTGATCATGTGCCAACCGCAGCCTCATCTTCTTATTCTTAGTTGAGAGGAGTGGAACGCGGCGTTATCTTCTGCTGCTACAGTCCATCCACGTCAAGGTTTTTGGAGCAGCAACCTGTTTGTGTAAATGGAGAGGTGTAACTAAAAGTGGCCACTGTGTGTGTGTATATCCTGTTGGTTGTGCAAAATGATGTGCGGTTCATTGTTGAACCATGCAATTTAAAGTATTTGAATCACAAATGTAAGGCTTTGTGGAATGTGTGAGCATGCCTGCTTCATATTTTAAGATTATTTTGAGGTGGTAGTTATGGTATTTCAACCAACTGAACATTACTCTGGTTTGTTCAACAACAGGGTTCCACTTTTCAGTACAGATTTCATAATGTGATTTTTGAATGCATCTTAATTCCTATCACTTTGTTTTCCCGTGGGTTCCAGGTCGGTCAGAGGAGAATGGGTTTGAGGTGACTCCTGGAGAGAGAGGGGGAGACCGTGGACGTAGGGGGAGGGGCAGAGGTGAGTAATACAGAAAATATTGCCTCTTAATTTCTAAATAATACAGTTTAGAATAGTTGCTAAAAAGGGTTTTTAAAATGAAGTTAAACTAGGGAAATGCCTGATCATCTGCTTTCAGTCTAGACCATGTTTTGTGTGTCCTTAGGGGCAGGGGGCCGTGGTAGAGGAAGAGCAGCTATCGGCAGCAGGTTCTCCTCCCAGGGAATGGGGTAAGTGTGTGGTAGTGTAAATCCTCAGCCTATAATAAAATGGTGAGATCATGATGGTTACAAGCACATAGCTGAATACTTCAATTTGAGGAATAATTATATTTCTGAATCTCCCAGCTGTAGAAATTGTCAGACTTGCCATCTGCTGTTTTCTATTATTAATGGAAATAACAATCCCAAAAATTTTCCCCTCTTCAACCCCCCTCAACATGGCTCATCTTCTCTACCTGTGTTGCCATCTCTCCTCCTCCTTTTTTTCCATCCTTCCAGCACCTTCAACCCAGCGGACTATACGGCTAACTCTGGAGCTCGCCAGGACACGTGGGATACGGACGGCAATGAGGCTGCTGAGGGAACTGGTGAGACGGCAACAACACTTTCATTGCAGTGCTGTGAGAGAACCGAAGATGTAGTATTTTCACCTGCATTTGCTTTGAAATGGCTTAGTTGTGTCAGAATCTTCTAGCAGCCACCCTAAGATTATCAAAACCCTTGTGAATCAGTGGGAATTCCCATAGCTGTACAAGAACAGTTTTGAGCACATCTAACCAATTTTAGGCTGCCAGGTGTCATATAAAATCAGAATTTAAATACAAATGGAAAAATAAATCTGCACACTGGATTCAAGGTTACAATACTTAATTGCAATGTTCCAACCATCAAGGTTCCTCATAAGTGTCCAAGTCTCTTGCTTTGGGATGATTTAATGGTTGCAAACAACCTGCGTGACTTTACGTGAATATGCTGACACTGACTAACTGATCTTCTGCTAGGAACATGGAGAGGCAATCTGGAAGATTGGACATCAGAAGACTGGAATGAGGATGTAAGGCAGCACTTTGATCTGATAGGGGTCAAATCCCTGTATTTAAAATGCCCCTGTATTTAGGGGTCTGTATTGATGGAGCATTTATTTCCATAACTCTTGCTTTCAAGCTGCACTGTCCAAGACACTATCAGAAAACATAAAGGGCCTCACTGATTTAATGGCACGTTTATGTCAATGTGAATCTGGTTAACACCTATTTTAATCTGATGGTAAACACACCCTCACTACTTCCTGCATTGTACCCATAGCTCCATCATCACTCAATCATCAATCATGATTTTTCTTCTCTCCCAGTTGTCTGAGACCAAAGTGTTCACTGCCTCTTCTGCTCCAGCAAACCACAAGTAAGAGATTCTGCCAAAAGTGCACACAATTACAGATACTGTTGGCAAAGATCGGGCTGTATTTGGGCAGCAACAGATTTTAACCCTTATTTATTTTAACTCTGTGTGGCTATCTTCTCCATCTTACCGCTCCCACCCTCCAAACCTTGCTGCCCTTTCACAGTGTGGACCTGTCTAACGTACTGCTTAAGGTGGGAGCGGCTGTAGAGGGGTCTGTGGACTCTGACTTGGGGGGAATAGTGGACGCCCCCTCTGCTGAGGGTTTGGGCCAAAGCCTGGTGTTCACTAATTCCCACCACAACGGACGCACTGCCACACACAGCTACGCACACGCCGCCGCCAACAGCTACGCCCATGCCGCCTCGGCTAGTACCACCTACGCACACGCCGCACTGGTAAGGGCACATACACAGGCACTTACTTGGGCACATTTACATGCGTATAGCTATGTGCAAGCACCCGCAGGCTGTTACACCCATTTCGTGTATGAACATACTGTACTGGTGAGGTGCTGTACACACACAAACTCTCATACATGCTCTCACTCTTAAATATTTACTCACTCATTTCCACATAGCTATGTAATACAACTGCAAACAGCTACTTGTGTACCATCTATGTGCACAACACTCTGGTGAGAAGGCACCTGCTTGGTGTGTAGTGGTGCTCAGTACTTACACAGGAAAAATGGTAAATGCTATTTATTATAATGTATACCACTGTATCTGGTAAATAACAATAAATAATTGTGCAGCAGTTGCTTTTGCTGGTGGTCTATCTTTCAGCTCTTAATAATCCTAGCCAATTTGTTTTTACTTATTTTGATCAGGTTTCCATGCCAATCATACACTGAACACTCGGCTTCCTAATTTAAAAAAATGGCTTTCTTAGAAATAAAATCGGTGTTGTGTATGTAAAGCTCAGTTACACATCATCATTGGGTTTTTCTAGGTACTTAAAACATTTGACATTTTCCACAGATTAGCAAAGGATAAATCTGAAGTGGATGCCTACTTTTTAGACACGATACACAATACTCCTTTCACACAGACTTTCCATCCGTGGGTGGTTAAGAAGTCCTTGACCCACTGCACAAAGTCCCCATTCACCCCCACATGCAGAGGCCACTGCATAAATGGATGTATCTGAATTGTTAAGAGCAGGCAATGTCTGACTAGTGCACTATGCTGTGCACATTATAATACATTCAAACAAAAGTATAGCATACTTTTAAAAATCAGTATTTCAGAGTATTCTGCTCTTGTTTTGTTTCTCTCTCCACCTCTCACTGCATTTCTCCCCCACCCTGCCTCTCTCCATCCCAGTCGTCAGTCCTGGGGCCTGGTTTTGGTTCTCTGAACACGTCTAAGCCCACCCCTTCCTCTGACATCAGGATACCAGAGCAACTCAATGGGCCACGGCTTAGCCAGAGAGCCAATCAGACATTGGCCCCCACCAGCAACAGTAGTGTTGCTAAAGAAGCTGTTTCCACTTCCTCCTCTGCAGAAGTCAGGGCTCAGAGAGTGGAGAATGGCCCTGTTATTGTCCCGCATTGTAAGTTTTACTCATACACTATCATGCTGTCTTGCTGTCACTGATAAACAGACACATTCTTATTTCAATATTTATCAGGGCATGAATATTATTAGCCTATTTTGTATTTGCTTCATATCAGCAGTCTTCAGTCTGTATAGGTTATAAATCCATGAAGAAAATTATTGTGATGGAAGAGAAACACTTGAGCTGATTTTTAAGAGATCAGTCATGAGGCTTAGAAGCAAACTCTATGTGCATGTTACAACATACAATATACAATCCAATAATTCTCTACAAGTTGGGCCCTAACAGACAGACATTTAATGGGTTGAGCCAAAAAGATACAAGAGGTACGAGGATCGGCAGGACGCTGGTGATATACTTTGCTCACCTTATCTTCTCCCTCTCCAGTGGAGCTGAAGCTACAGCCAGAGCCATCAGTGGTGCTCGGCCAGCTGGTTCAGAGGCAACAACAGTCCTCCATCCTTCCCACTGTGGAGCCCCTGGTCCTGCCCCCGCCGCATGCACCACAGGTCCCCACACCGCCAGGTAGGAGGAAGGGACTTCGAAAAGTATCATCTAAGGCCATGATCATACTATTTTGCTCTTTTCAAACTGACCCCATTTTTAGACTAAATAAAATGAGTGGCTGCAAGGTGGGTTGAGAGTCACAGTAATTGTATTTCAAACCTAGTACTGCATATTGAACTGAGCCTACCTCCCCCAATCTCCCTCAGGCCACGAGTCCTCCCTCCCTTCTGCCAGAGATGGGGCCTCCCCAGGTGTGAAGCTGCCCGGCATGGAGCCCCCAATCTCAGAACCCCCACAGCGGCAGATAAAGACACAGAGACGCAGAGTACCTCCACCCTCAAAGGTGAGGTCTACTGTGCTGCAAATTCACAACCCAGACAGCAAGCACTCCCTGAATGTTTGCAAATTAGTGAAATCAGCTGCTGCATTGTTTGGTTGTAATGAAAATGCATACACTCTGCCCTCCATGACATTATTGGAGATCACTGCTCCAAGATTGTCATGGATAGAAATTTCCTCTATGTACGAAATAATCTTCTTTTCTCTCCCTCATCAGATCCCCTCATCGGCAGTGGAGATGCCAGGCTCAGCAGATGTATCCGGTCTGAACGTTCAGTTTGGAGCTCTTGACTTTGGTTCTGAGGCCAGTGGTGGAACGGTGGATATGGGTCAGACAGAGTTGGCCAGGGAACTGACCCCAGCTCCAGCCCCCATCCCTATCCCTACCCCAGTTCCCACACAGCAGCCGCAGAGCAGCCTGTTCTCCAAGCCAGGACCTGTTAGGTGAGGCTGTGTGTGTTTCTGTGTGTGCGTCTATTTACATGAGGTATTGTTTCTTTCCTACTTTTGTACATGTGTATGTTCACATATCTGTTCACCAAGATATCTTGGTAACAATTCAAGAAGGGACCCTGAAGCAAAAACTTCACTGGGGTACTCACTGAGTCCTTGACCTAAAGGGGCTCAGGCAACTGCTGTGTGTGGTTGTGTGTGCACGCGCCTGCCTGTCTTGTTGTATGCTGCATGTGTTTACATTCTGTGAGTTGTTTTTTGAGTGTGAAAGGAATATGGAGGGTTTATACATCTTATTGGTTTAGCTCAATTTGATTTGTGCAGCCAGAGCCTGCTTGTATGTATTGTCTTTTTAACCCAATAAATATTTCTTCTGTCTGTTTCCAGTGAACACATGAGCAACTTGCCCACCTTACCCCCGGCCGTATCTGATCCCAGCTTCCCCTCACCGTCTCTGGGCTTACCCAGTGCCACGCCCTCCCCCTCTCTGGGTCTGCCCAGTGTAGCCCCTCCGCCCTCCTCATCAGCAGCCTCCTCCACAGCGAGCCGTGTGGAGAGCAGTGGCCCCAGGTCCCTGCCGCCCCATCTTGGCTTCTCCCAGAGCAAAGATGTCCCCATAGCTGCTGCTGGACCTCTCACAGTGAGGATGAACTTTTCTTCTAACTTATCTTTTCTTTCTTTGATTCATTTTTCATGTGATGCACTGCACTTTTACTTATCTTTTTAGCTAATAATCTTTGCCTTTTAAATATATTTTTGCTTTTTATCTTTCTGTTATCTATGTAAAGCACTTTGAATTGCCATTGTGTGTGAAATGTGCTATATAAATAGACTTAACTTGACTACCTGCATACATGAAATATGAAAGCCCTGAGAGGAAAGAGGGGGAAAAGAAAATAATGTCGCAGTTGGTGCAGAGTCAGTGCTTGGGGACTGGAAGGGTCTTGGGTTTGCACCCGGTCCCTGTTTGAGGCTATATGGTTTTCAACCACAAGAAAGCAGTAATGTGCAATTGCATACTTATCAAAATTAGTCTAAACACACTTTTTAACGTATCTGCCCTTTTTTAGCTGTAAACCCAAAGTCAGACAATCACAACAGCCTCTTTATGCAAGGGAGATCCATAGGCTGTTTACTTCCTGCATCAGCCTACTTGGTTTCCCCCAATGCTTAATCGCATAATGGCTTAGCCTACACAGTGTATTATATTGCAATAGATTTCACCCAGTAATACCTATTACAGAAGAAGTAAGCTTGTCCTTGTCAATCAATTGGCTTCAAGTGCAGCAATACTAAATATTACCATGTGGTGGCTCTGCTTTCTGTCAGCAATTATTCCTGGTTAGGGTAACTATGGTGGGCATGGATTAAGAGTGAAATCAGTTATTGGTAAAGTTGGACATTCTATCAGCTCACCCCTGATATATTTGTAGTCTATGGAGCAATGCTTGTATGCCCAATAAATGCCCACTGTTATTAACAGGGGATGACTGGAGGATGCGTCAATGTTAGAATTCAAAGCCTCAGTGTAATTCTACACAAGGGATACCGCCAGAAGAAGGTTCTTACATGTATCAATAAAGATGCTATTGAAGGGCTCAACCTTAAACAATGAAGAGACTGAAAATGTGCTTTTTGTAGACTGTTTCTTTCATTAAGATTATATAGTAAAAGTATACAAAAAATAACATCATTTTTTACTCTTCTGTAATTTAAAAAAAACCCAAATGGGGAAGAGGGCAGTAACTCGCTGCAGACTGCACTGCTGTTTCTCAAAAGCATAACCTTTTAACCTGATGGAATGCTGAATGATAAAATACAGGTTTGAACATTTTCTTTTTCTTGTAGAATGGCTACAGTGGCATAAAGACGCAGAGCACACAAGACTGTAAGTACCCTCAGCATTGTCAGTTCTTGAGAATCGCACTAATATTGATTGCTAAATGCATTTGGTAGGAAGTAAAACGTTGAGGTCTGATGAGGACAGGAAATACACAGCCCATCTCTCCAATCCTTTCTCTTGTCATCTCTTCCTCCTCACAATCTTACATTCCTCCACCCTCTGTCAGTTACATCAGCAGGGTTGCCAAAACCCCTTAAACATAATGGAAATTCACACCAAATGTATTTCTCTTGCGTTTTTTTCCAGCTACATCATCGTCTAGAACGGTGAAGACAGAGTCTCCCATTATGACCAGTGACAGTGGTCCCACTCACCACATCCCCTCCCCGGCAGTCACACCCTCCCATTCTACACCCCTCCCATCCCTCAGCAGGTAAGAGATGGTCCAGAGATGACATGACTTGTTTTTTTATTGCATATTCTTTCTTGCTCTGTGTCTCCCTCTGCTGTTTGTCTGGAGATAATGATGGTTACAAGCACATATCTTAATCCCTTTGATGTGGAATTTTCTTTGACTGAATCTCCCATGCCCCCTGCCCTTGGCTCCTGGGCAAGCGATTTGATAATAACTTGGAGTCCTGTTGCTGCCTCATCTGAGTAAAACAGGCTGACTGCATCACTTTACTCTCTTTCTAGTCATGTGACCAGCACTCACTCATCTGGCGCTGCTCTCGCTACAAGCTCCTCCCTCACGGTAAGGGTGCACATACCCAAGATTTTACACTGTGCTGCTAACCTCAATCTCGAGGTGAATTAACAGGATGTGTTATATTCTGATATCAATGACACATGAAAATACTCAGAAGTTGCTGTGTATTTGAATGCAAGGCTTAGATTTCCGAGAAGCATTCTGACTGCTGGCTTTGAAGATGTTATTTGAGAAGTCGATCATGATTTTTATTGCTGGAAAACCTAAACTGCACTCTGACCTATATGCAAGGATGCGTAGTATATGACAACAAATGCGCCATGTATTCCTCCTTTGCACCTTCATCTGTTTCTGTGCCACTTGACCATTGTAATGTTTCCCTTCCTCTACCCCATTGTTTTTTTTGTTTGTTTTTTTTCCCCCCCCATTCATGGTTCTCCCTTTTTTTTTTTTTTTTTTTTTTTTTTCACCCATCATTTTCTGCTGTGTGGTTCTCTCCTATAACCTTCCTTCTCCTGTCTCGTTGCTTCCCTCTTTGCCTCCATCAGATGGCCAGTGAGGCGAGTAGCAGCAGTGGCAGCAGTCTCCATGCCTTCTCATCGTCATCATCCGGCCAGGTGGTCAACCCCAACCCTTCAGCTCCCCTGGTAGTCAGCAGCTCCACTACCAATGGCCTGCACCCCTCTGGAGCACCGGGACTCGGACTCACCGCTAACGGCACCACTAACACTACGCTGTCAGCCGCAGGCATCAGCAGAGCACCTTTACTCAACACCACCTCTGGTAGGTCCATAGGGCCGTTTTCTGACATGCAGGGCTTAATTTAGAAAAGCTTCTTTCTCTCAAAGTTTGTGCTTATGACCAAATTCAAGCCAAAGTTATGAGTCAGAGAAATGGGTGGGACTGTAGTGATTTCTGTAAACTGAGTGCCAGAGATAACACAAATAATAGGAAAAACTATCAATCTCAATATTGACTACTGCAACTTCCAAATTGTAAGAGGATGTTTTTTTTTTTTTTCCCCTCATGAAAATCTGTTAAAGGGAAAGGTTGTTCAGGTGGCCATAACAAAGTGACTGTGCAGAATCCCTGGCCCACAAATTTAGAGATCTTTGACTTTTTTTAAACTAAGCAAATCCTAAACCTTGGTACCATTCACCACCTACAGTGCATTCAGAAAGTATTCAGACCCCTTCACTTTTTTCACATTTTGTTATGTTGCAGCCTTATGCTAAAATCGTTTAAATTAATTTTTTCCCTCATCAATCTACACTCAATACCCCATAATGACAAAGAGAAAACAGAATTTTAGAAATCTTTGCAAATTTATTAAAAAGGAAAAACTGAAATATCACATTGCCATAAGTATTCAGACCCTTTGCTATGACACTTGAAATTTAGCCCTGGTGCCTCCCATTTCTCTTGATCATCTTTGAGATGTGATTGGAGTCCACCTGTGGTAAATTCATTTGATTGGACAGATTTGGAAAGGCACACACCTGTCTATATAAGGTCTCACAGCTGACAATACATATCAGAGCAAAAACCAAACCATGAGGTCGAAGGAACTGCCTGCAGAGCTCAGAGACAGGATTGTGTTGAGGCACAGTTTT
>OOFE01021801.1:63932-80646 GCA_900323365.1 Monocentris japonica | reverse complement strand
CACTCCCTGCTTCTCTCTCCCCTCCACTCTCCCCCTTTCTCCTCCCCTGCACACCCTGGCCAGAATCCCAGGTTAAGAGACCCAAGATAAGAGGGAAAAAAAGAGGAGAAATTTCACTCTTTAAAAAGTCAGTCATAAAAAAACCACATGCCTGAGTTTGAACTGAAAATCAGCAATAGCATGATGGTTTATCACAAAAGCTGTTCTCTTAACACTTGTGTATGGCTGTAAAGTAGATAAATAATGTTTAAAAATCACTCTAGATCAGGGGCTCCCAAGTTTTTCACATCAAGAACGTTCAAAGAGATCTTAATACCATAGAGCCAAGACTGCTTCTAAGGGAACACCATCTGAGAAGATTTTTGCTGTTAGATATAACTCAGCTGAGAAGGACCCCTGGAGGTCCACAGGCCCCAGTTTGGGAACCACTGCTGTAGATGATTGCAGCTTATAAGTTTTTTTTTTTTTTTTTTCTCACTCCCTTGGGTGCGCCTCTCTGGGAGGAGACAGACAAGCGAGAAGGGAGGGAGAAGGGAAAGAGGAGGGGGTGGAAGGAGGTGAAGAAGTGGAATCCACACCCAAGCCTGTTGCTGCAGAGTCTCATACATTACTGGGAAGTACCATCACTATTAAAGACTTTAGGAGATAGACAAGGAAACTAACTGCATGATAACATTAACAGAAAAAAACACGCTTTCTCATTTTATTCTTGTCTGTGCATCGTGCAACTCCTGTGCGCCTCGGGCAACTACCTTTGTGCGCAGTTAAAAGTGCGCAACCAGTCAAGTCATCTCTACTCATGTTACCGCTGTGGGTACACACCCACTTCTCATCTCCTCTAAATTAAACAAATAAAAAACGTAGCAGCATAATCACGCTTGTATATGCGTCAAAATACGACTGCAAAGAGCTAAAATAAGATATTACTATGATATATTTTTTTAGAAGGATACTCTACAAATATCACGGCAAAGCCTTGCTATAGGAATATCATAGGGCTCCATAAGGGATCAACAAATGCCACAAAGTATGAAAAAGTCACCATTAATTACCACACACACACACACTATAAGTGCCTATCGGAACATTATATGATTATTGGAGTGATTTTTTATCAGGGCAATGTGCGCTAACAGCAAACTTTCTCACTTTTGCAACTTTATCTAATGAACAAACATCAGCCAAGTTATTAAAAGTTCATTGCTATTTTGCAAGACTACTGTGTCTGAGGCAATGTCCAGTTGGTAATAGAGTTCAGAAATTCAAAAAAGCAAATATCACTCAATTTATCCTTCATAAAATTAAAAAAAAACTTGTGTCTTTACCTTTGCGCAGTCTTTGCGCCCAAGTCTCACACCAGTTTGAGCATCCTTAGCAAGTTGTCCTGTCCCCCGGTCCCCCAGCCCAAGAAAAGCACTTCTTTCCAGTCTCAACTTTGCAGTCTAAAAAGATTCTCTCACTCGTTTAGTATGTCTCTATGAACTGAGTTTCCAGGGCGTTTTCTCCCCCTCTCTCCCTCCCTCCTCTGCTCTTTTTTTTTGCTTCTCTGCTCTGTGTGCTTTTCACTTGTTTTTTTTTTCTTTTCTGTGTGGCTGTTCCTCCGGGCTGAGCAAAGTGGTTGGACAGGGAACAGGGTAGGGCTCCTGGTTTGCAGTGGGAGGGGAGGGGAGGGGACCGGTGTGAGGGAGTAGTCCGTAGCAGTCATGGGGCCCACCCACCGCTTCTCATATAGAGCTCCAATGACACGCAACAGAGGCAGTCATTTCTACTTTTTGGTGTGTCAATTCACTAAACCCTAAAATATGATAAAGTCCCTGCATTTCATGTCATTTGTCACCAAAACCCGCTTGTATTGATTGGACTTCTGGGGACAAGATATTATTATTTTGTCAATGTGATAACTTATTAGACGTTGGTCATCAAACCTCAGCTTAATGGGAACACTGGCCTTGAATGCTCAGATGATGTCACATTTTGTAGGTATGGTTTCCAGATGCATTTCTGGAGATTTTAATTGGTCCTTGCTTATCATTCTAATAATAAAAAACTGCAAGGCAGCATTTGGACTCACTTGGGCTGAGGTATGGAAAGTGGTACACCTTGCCCCACCCACTTGTACCCCATGCAAAACGGGGCAGTGCTTAATTGCTTAACACAGATAGTCCTATGCAAAGTTTAGATTGAGCCCTGTAACAAAGCAGTGAATATCCCATTCATAATTTGAACACTTAAACTCTTGTGAAGTGAACACAAATCACTTCAAACCTGTTTCATTTTTGTGTATTATTTCAAGCAGTGTATTTTTTTATTTCACATTTAAGAATGCGAGTGTAGTATACAGAGCATATGGCAACAAGGATAAAGTAAAACAAAAACAGAGAGCACCCCCCACCCGGCCCACCACAATATAAGTAGCCTACGATGGACAATCATATAAACATGTTATTACAGCACTTGCATTACTGCACTCAAAGTGACTCATCCTTATGGGTGAGTAAAGAGTAAAGGCAAAGTGTGTATTTACATGGCAGATTATTGTACCGCAAAGTTTTTGCAGACTCCCCTCCCCAAAACTTCTGAACTGCCAAATTTGGAGTGTTTCATATCAAAACGCAGATGCTTTCATCCTGTGAAACTTAACCATGTCATAAGCAGAAGTCTCAAAATAGTCAATAACTTCAGTGCAACATTATTAAAATGGTGGATATAATATTTTGGAGTGGAACTCAAGTATATCAATGAAAAGCCACTGACAAAAAAGTCTGGCTACTCTTATAACATACTATTCTTCATCCCAGAATACATTACTGCCACGATGTTTCAGTTCTCTCACCACTAGAGAAGCTAATAATGCTGTTGCTGCTCACGTTCCAGTCTCTCAGCCTGCACTGACATTATCTTTGTCTGCACAAGCCCGAACGCAGGCCTGAATCAAACCCACCTTCAACCCAGACAAATAGGGTGAGGTCTAATTCAGTTCCAGACATTAATAAGGGAGGTCTCACTCTGTGACAGTTTTTTTTTTTTTTTTTTTGAAAATGCAAAACAATGTTAATGATCACACAGGATCATACGGATTTGGGCGTCTGATTTAATGTGTCGGAGTAATATAAGAAGTGGCGAGAAAGAGTCATATTGGGCGGCGCTTTAGACAAATTCATCCTGGGATTACCTTTAATCTGGCATGAGGAAATGGACATTCACAGTTTTATAGATGGAAATGTCTGATAAAATATGAGCTCAATAATTTAAACAATATGACTCATTTAGGATGGGTGTGTGTGTGTGTGTGTGTGTGTGTGTGCATGCATGTATTTGTCTGTAATTTCATACATGCGTGTGATTGGGATGTGCATGTGTGTGTGCATATGTGGTCGCTTGCATGCCTCTTGCACCAGTGATCAGTCTGAGGCTTGTCCTTGAGAAGCCCCTTTCCTCTAGACCACATGTCACACCCGTGCTCGACAAAGCGAAATAGCAAACAACAGACGAGCGGTAGAGCAAACACAGAGGAAGTTGGCTTTGTAGGGATAAGTGAAAAGGGTGTGGCAGACACACACACAGACACACACACACACACACACACACACACTCACACACACACTTACATATTACCACAATGAACCACTATGAGTCAAAGGAGCTCTTTTCTCTCAAAAACAGGGTGCAGTCTTCCCCAAAAGAAGAGGACCCACTGTATGTGTGTGTGTGTGTGTAGAGCACATTCATGCTGAGATAAAAGAAAAGTACTAATCCCAACCATGTGTAGGTTAAGCAGGAACCCTAAAGAATCCTGTATGGAGCAGGGTATTGCATTGCTCTGTAACCGTAACAGTGTTTTGAATAGACAGCGCTAAAGAACAGTAAAAAGGGTTCCTAATTTAAAACACATTAGGGATTAGAAAGTTCTGAAAACCTTTTTTGAGTTTTTTGACACCAAACTGATTCTGAGAATGTGTAGGTGAACGCTATCGATTACATACTTTTTTTAACTCCCGATAATCTGTATTATCCACACACTGCCTCTATACATTCTGTTTTAAAGTAACACTCTGCTGGTTGTCTGGCCACAGGATTTGGAGTTTGAGCTGCATAATTGTGTTGTTGCGCTGGTAAACAGACCTGATTATTACCGTCCTCACACAAAGTCTCCTGCTACTGCACCTGTTTACTCAGTTTACTCTCGTTACCCATGCCTGTTTGACTTTTTTGCCACTGAGGTGTGGCTGCTGTTGCCTTTGAAGAACAGTTTCAGCTTCAAGCAGTCCCTGACATCAGACAGACAACTCTCTTGACATGCACGTGTGCACAGCAGGGGTGCCCAGAGCAACGTTTCTGTCGGTTTCAGACTTTTTAAATGTAACAATACAGCAATACACAGCACATTTCCCTCTTGATCGTTTTTCACTGTACACACTGACTATGTTTCCATCACCCTTCATCAGTAACTCCTTCCCAGTTCCTCACATAGAAACATAGCACCTCTATTTTTCTCACAAACTGCATCCCCTCTGCCTGTCACCGTTTTGTGGAAAGTCAGTGTTGTTGAATACAAGGATATGTGGGAATGGGTGTGTTTCCTGGTCCTAGGTGTGTCAACCAGTGTGAACCAGCGCAAATAGCTTGGCTTAGACTCACAGTGAGTCACGGCCCGTGACTACAATGCAAACACAGCAGCTCAGACTGTAGAGGAGAAGAAAATCAGAGGATTAGATGGGGATGGATGGTTGAATGTGCTAATGGGCATGTGCTTCTGTGTGTGTGTGTGTGTATGTGTGTGTGCGTTTGTTTGTGTCTGCGTGAGTCTATGTGTATGATTAATGTCTCCCACAGGATATGGGCAGTCACATGGCACTGGTCTGAGTTATATTGTACATTGTGATCAGATTAGACAGAAGTGACACCACACCTGGATCAAATGGTAACTTAAACACTATCAACTTCTTTGCTCATTGGTTTGGCTCATGCCCATAGGTGGAAGTGCCAGATGGGTGGGAGCTGTACTTTTAGGACCATTTGATTGTGTAACGCTTAAAGTTTGCTCAATCACAGAGGACTATCTGAACAGATTTCAATAGCATTTTAATCCTGGGCAATTTTCAAGAGGTTGTGAAAGGCTGATAGAGGTTAGAATGTGATCAGTAGAGCGAACATTCTTGTATTCTACTTCTAAAATGTCACTATTAGCAACTGAAATTCTTCCTTCCATCCAAACAATACCCGCAGTGTGCTTGGCAAGCAGCCTGTCTCTGTGAGTCATCAAGATCATTTACTGGATTATGAGATATAATAGAGGGTTTCATTCCAAAATTTTGGAGAGTAGCTTAATGTTTGTTCCTTGGTTTTTAAAAAACCTTTTGTAAGTAAAGTAATAACTAATAACTCCTTTAATATTCAATCATGAGATTTACTCCCATGCCAGCAATCCTTCTGTCAGATCAGGTGTCACATCTTTCAAAAGGTGGGGATTTCATTTTGGAATGAAATTCTTTAATCTTTTCTTTATTTGTTTGTCACCTCTGCTCTGATTGAAAGTGAATACTATGTAAAGGCTGAGAAGAATTTTCAATGGCACTAGGTGCAAGCAAAATAGCGAATTGCCTAAACAGCAATGCTTTTTAAAGCATCTTACTTTCACTGAAACTGAGCTGGTTTGCAGCTTTTGTGGTTGCTTGCAAATGTCAATAAACTTAAACAGTGTTTTTGTGGAGTCCAGTTTGCATCTAGACTCAGCCGTCATAATCATTTTTAAAAGAAGGCACTCAGAGATTGCATGCAGATAAGAATGTTAGATCTTTCTTATACCAACTTCATTCATTTTTTCCACAATGGGAAATACTGTCAACATTGTGTCAAGTGTTTCACCACCTAATGCAGAAGACATTGTCAGAATGCACCTTTCTTGAAGATGAGGCTGCAAAAGATCAACAGCACAAGTAGAATTATTATGGAGATGTAGTTTGAAGCCTTTGCACTCTTGAATTTGTACATCAACAGATTTATTTACTTGAGTCTCAACATTTTATAAAATTTAATCAACCATATAATATATGCAGACTTTAACTTTCATACGCTTTCAACAAATGGATAGCAATGATAACTACTTTTTAGCTAAAACGTTATGAATGATGAACTGTTGCAAATGAAATGCTTTTATTTATACTTTTCATATATATTGTGTTCATACTGTGTTTTGTCTGATATTGTTTTGTTTGCATTTTGTATTTTGTAGTTCTAATGTTAATGTAATGGATTTCAGTAAGTATCTTATTCTTTAAAACCTAAACTTAACTGAGTTATGGCTTTTTTAGTATAAAAAACTTTCTGGAAGAGAAGACAGAAATCAGTTTTTTGCAACATTCCCTTTGTAACTGAAAAGAATGCAGGTCTAAATAATTACTTAAAGCAATTTCAAAACATATTTGAACTCAAATTAAAATGTGAACCTGTCACCTGCTGTCTTTGTACGCAAAAGTCTCTTAATGAATTTTTAAGTGAAAATCATTTCCTGTGTTATACTTTTCCTTTCTTTGCTCAAAGGCCAGTGGAGCTTTTAGGAGCTCAGAGCTGCGAGATCAATAAGCACCTGTCCTGTATATCTGAAGGGAAAGTTAAGGAATGAGACATGAGCTTTGACATGAGCTTTTTAATCTAATTAGCACTTTTAATTGGATTACCTTAATCTCATGACAATGTGGTTCAACTGTGAAGACAAAGCTGGAGTGATAATGTTCCCACAATGTTCACAATGTCAGCAAGTCATTGATTATGTCATAAATGTATAATGTAATATAGATATATATATTATTCAATTAATGCATGCAATTCCTGAGGCTATCCAAGCATATTTCTATATATTTAATTTAAGTCGGACTTCTCCAAAGCAAAGTTTTTGCTCCCTTTTCTTTTTTTCCCTCTAGTTTACTTTCTTCAATTTCATTTTATCATTCGTTTCATTGTTGTTGCTCTGGTTATTTTCATTAGTACTCTCAGTGGTTCCCATCTTCTATTGTTTAATGTCCTATTGTTATCATCTCATAAATCTCAAAATAAAACATTAATATATATCTTTGCTATCTTTGGCAGCCAACAGACTGAGTACAAACTTTTCAAAACAAAGTGGACCCAAAGAAACCACTGAGGCTTGAGTGTATCCATGGATATGAGAGATTACTACAACTACAAAGAAATCACAGTCAGCTAACGCAAGATACAGTATCTTGCAACACACAGGTCACTATGCCTGATATTTGCCATTACCATAGTAACTCATCATTGGTAATCTTTTCGGAATTCCCCAACAGCACACACGCAAACACACACACACACACACACACACACACGATTCAGAAAGGCAGGCTGCTCCTTTGGTAGAGAAAAGAATGTAAGAGAAAAAAGGGAATGAGAGACAGATTGACTTGTGGTTTCCACTGTAAGTTGTGAGTCACGAACACGAGGGAGGGACAGAGAAAAAAAGACTATTCTGGGATGGCTGCCATAGCAACATAATAAGCAAGGGGGTAGGTTCTTGCAGGGACGTTTCCATAGCAATGCCCTGTGTGTGTGTGTGTGTATAGATAAATATCACATGCCACAAAGCAGTTTGTAATGTAGTAACAAACTATGCAGCATATCTTTTTTTCAGCCGACTTTTAATATTTTTGTTTTTTAGAAAGAGCCTTCTTGTTTTTTGATACAGTATGAACAGGCTCCATGTCTTTGCACATCAAACTCATCTGACCGCAGTTCCAGGGCGTATTACCTCTGACAGGTTCAGTTTTGCCACCACATGGTGCAGTCAGAGTAAGTGAGTAAAGTCGGGGACTTTGTTTCAGGTGCATCAGAGCTGCCCCACCTAGAATTTCAACATCTCACCAAAGATAGTGTAATAACACCCTTGCTTTGACACCTCTGCGATAACACACATATCTCTGTGTTACTTATGTTTGCACGTCTGATCAGTCTACTACCATATACTGTGTCATCAGTGCAAAAATGTTGATTTCTCAATGGGGTCCCACCCATAACTGAGTATCCACTCATTTGAACTATTGATCCAGAGGAAGGATAAGGAATTACGCAACAATTTCTCCTTCCTGTAGCCCCCCTCTCATCTGTTCTGCTTCAACACAAGTAGATACCTTCCTGAGTTCCACATTCCAGTCATAGCTGTAAATGTTCCAACAGTCCAACCCTTTGTTTGGGTGGGATGGAAACCACCAGCAAGTCAATACATGAAATAGCAATCAATCCTATCAAAATGTATGGTTGGTATACCTGTCTGTTGAGAGAGCTCAACTGGGTTTAAACCGCCTATGGCTCAACTGAAACTTGCAAGGAGTGGCCTACTTGAAATTACTCTTTAACTGTGGAGTTAAAACAGCACAGGTTTCTCCTAACTGTGGGAGTTTCAGCTGATATGTCTGCAAAGTCACTATTTACAAAGGGAGACAATTGTTCACTGTACAGACTGTACTTGGGTTACATCGAAAAAAAGTTGTATTATAACTTGGGGCCAGTTGGTAGACTGATATTTGGTACACACCCAAACCAGGAACGTTGCAGCCTTGCAGGAATAAGTGGAGGAAAGGTTTCACATTCATTTTTAAAATTTCACATGATAATAAAAATAAAAATAAAGCTATTTTATCTTATTTTTTAAAAAGAACATAGGTAATTCTGTAGACTTATCTATTTATCTTTCTATCTGCAGTTTGAGGTAAAATATTCCCCTCCCAATTAGTGCACCAACCAGTTATTCTAAGGGAGAGTAAAAAAATCACCTTTCGTTACTGAAATCCAAATTCCAACTTTCCATAACAATGTTCAATATTTCTGCATTTGGTAGCCATGGTAGTGAGTCCTGTAGTTTTGCCTTAGTTTGACAACATCACTTCCAGTGCCCCACCTCCAAACTCTGGTAATATGAGCCAGGAGCAACTCTGGGGTTTCACGTGCAAAAGTGCAGGGGCTGTCTGTTTTCCCTCTGCAGTACCTCTCCTCTCTTGTCTCACGCACTTCTCTTCTCTCACATTGCCGAGTTCTGTTGCAAGGCAACACCGACCAAGCAAGCAATAACTAATAAATAATCAGTACTCTAAACAACTGGCTCTCTTGACTCGAGCTAAAGCAGGTTACTTGCAGGCATCGTTATGCGGCCATGCCTGTTCTCTGCGCCATATCATCTTGTCTTCCCCTTCCCCCCTTCCGCTATTTCCCCTTAGTGAGCTCACCTTTGACCTCCCTCATTCCATTCCAGTGCAGAATTAGTATGCTGCATTTTAGTGCCACAGAGAAATGCACAGCACACACCCCTTAAAGTGCACATATGGGGAGAAACGCCTCACACCCTGGAGATAGCAAGAGAAAACATAGCAATCCAAGCCTACGGTTACAATGGACGCAAAAATACCTGGATGTGTGCAGATATGCATTTCAGCTCGCATACTTGACATTGTCGCTCCTTTTTTCAATTTTGCTCAACTCTCACTTTGTCCTTACTGCCGTTGCTTGAATTCTGGTTTAGTATTCACATGTCCCAGGCTGTACAGGGGGACTCTCTGGGGTGAAGTGGCCCTTGGGTGCTGACTAAGGATCCAGTTCCCTTCCTCCATTCTTAACCCTAAAAATTAGTGTGTATTTGTGTTAGTGGGATTGTAAACCTGACCCCAGACCAGTGCCTAGAGGAGACTGGATACAAATCCAAAGATGGGGCTGTATCTGTGTGGTAACAGCGTTGTTTCTGTCAGCCTTAGAGATGTCCGTCCAACCAATTAACCATACTGACACTCTTTAAATGGCCTCGACCTCCTAGCTGAGCCATAAACATGTTAAGAGGGGGGAAAATTTCTATTTAAGGACTCTGCGGCCACAACGACATCCTAAAAAGAATCTGAAGCTACTGTGTAATTATATTCATTCTGTAAGTGGTGAGAGAGAAAACCTTGTCGGGAGGGATTGGTTTTGGAGAAGCGCTGGCTTTTGTGTGTGTGTGTGTGTGTGTGTGTGTGTGTGTGTGTGTGTGTGTGTGTGTGGGGGGAGTGGAGAGGGGTTAGCCTCTGCACTCCCCGGTGTTAGTTCTTCACTTCCCTGTTCCAAATCCTCCTCCGCCGCCTCACTCTTTTCCAGATGTGTGTCTTGCACCACCAGATGCTCTGCACATGCATACCGCCAGCTTAAAGCTCCTACAGCGGGTCAACAGCCACACAGGGACCTAGTGTAGTGAAACAATACAGCCTCTCTCTGTGCTCCTCCCTCGACCGGCGCTCTTCATTGCAACTGCTTTCAAGAAAATTAAAAAAAAAAAAAATTTCAAGAGAGCAAGAGAGGTAGAGAGAGGAAAGGGAAGAGAGGAAGGAAAAAGAAATAGTGAGTGTGAGGCCAAGAAAGAAATGAAGACCAGGGGGAGGAAGGTTGGCAGGGCTGGAAGAGAGTGTTGCTGTTGGCATGGGAATCAGTATTGTTCTTGTGGCTTGCTTTGGTTTAAGATTTTAACTCTGAAGTTACTAAACAAACTTAAGGAGCAGAGGATTGTTTGAACTTGCTATTGCTGCTAAGGCAAGAACCATAAAACCTTCTACTGCTTGTTCGGCTCACAATAATCTCATGCAGCCTATTGATTACGTGGTGACAGAGGTTGCGTAGCACCACGTCTTCAGCAGTCGAAGGGTTATCCATCAGCACCATTGTAATTGCTGCGATGCTGTGGGTGAGGTTATTTGCTCAATCTACAGCCCCCTTCCACCACGATCCACAGGATGGGTGAGTCATGTGTTCAAGGACTTGGGGCGCTTCACTGTTGTGGGAACAATTCCATTTTCTGATTTCCATGAGACCACAGAACAAACTAAAATGGCCGCCCTGATTCAACATTATGGTAGAACACGGTCATGCCAAAATTAGGAGTGAATCTGAATCACGTGTAGCTGGAAAAAATGACACATCTGACTAACTCTTGGATGAGATTCATTTCTTGTGCATCTTTCCTCCTCTTCCTTAGTGTGTGTGTGTGTCTGAGAGAGCAAGAGAGAGAGATCCATCTAGAAACTTCTTCACTTTGATCAGTGAAAAACAAAACATTTATATTCATCGATGGTTGATTATGCTAAATGGTAGTTTCATTTATTGAACATTTCAAAACTGACATTCAAAGGTGATTCAATCCATCATAATTCATATTAAAGGATGGGCCCGCTGCCTTATTTACACAGCAATCAGGCACTGAACAAAGAAATTGGGCATGGCAGAAGTAAATGGATAAGCCTGTCGGGCAAGTGTGTGGGAACTTGGACAGGGAACAGGCGTCACAAACAAATGATCAAAACAATAATGCAATCTCTAATATGACTGGGGATGTTTGTTTGAATCCTTGGGTTCTCTCTCTGCAAAGTCTAACTTAAAATGTGTCAGGCAACAACAAAGTCCACACAGCCTCAGAATAATTTCCCCCAGTCCTTCAAACTAAAGAGGGAAATCATCAAGGAAAGAGTTTTCAGCCTTCATTGTGACTCCAGGAGTGAGCAGCTCTGTGCTTTGACAGAAATAGGTGGGCTGGACATGGTGAAGACCAGTGCAGAACAAGTAGGCTCCCATATTGTACTGCACTTCTGAATCTGAACTGGGTGTGGTCAAATCACAAAAGATTTTATCTGCTCAAAGGGCTTGTCAGGTCATGATGTTTCATCCTCTAACCCTTTGTCTACTTAACAGCATTCATATGTAAGGTTATTGCTATTTCCATAACTTTTAACTTGACCAATAGTATATTTTCTGAAATAGGCCTGGTACCACCACTGCTTATAAGTGAAGTGAATGAATAACCACCCTAGTTACAGGACTAGCAATTTCACTGATGTTAAGTGGTCATGAGGATAGAGAGGGTTCTGGTAACCCACTCGGTGAAGGTAACTTTCAAGTCTTAAGTAGGAATTTAATGGAAATGACCCCTCACCTGTTTTTCACAAGGATTATTTCCAGGATTCCTTTCTTTGGAGAGATGTAAAGCATGTTAAACAACAAAGAGTAACCTCTGGTTTAAAGACAAATGCGCCATTCTGTGTAGTTTTGAGTGAACGTAGTTAAGCAACCCACAGAGCTGAACCCAGTCATTTTCTTCTCTGCTAGACTGCGCTCTCCACCCAACACAGGCCTCGAGGCCTTCCAATCGAAGTGTTCGGATGCCCTCTGCAGGGATAAGCCGACATTGCAATCAAGTGAACCTACGTTTTCCCTGAGCAGCACTGTAGAGCTGCCCTTTTCGTAGACAATTTTTCCAAACCAAATATCCTTTTCCAGTTCTGTATAAATAGATTTCTACACCATTTGCTTTAGTTTTAAATCAAGACTGGATGGAAGTGGGATGTGAAATATCATTTGGAAAGAGTCACCAAAATGGTCAACAAAGATAAATAAGGTTCAGTCACAAATGTAGAGTTTAGATTTATTGTTCACAGCGCACCACATGAGGCTATTGTTACTCTCCACTTACTTTACGTAAGTATTGCGTCAATCTTTTCCTTTTCTGGGTCCAGCTCCATGTTTGGACATTTAAGTGGGTATGTAGGTGGGTTACAACTCAGAGAACACAAAACCCTTTAACACAACACATTTGTAACTTAACACTGCAAACAAATCCAATCCCAATAATGGCATTGTGGAAAATGCTTTATTTCTCAACTCAAAAAGAGCAACCTCTTTAGGGCTATTGAGACACAATCCACTCCCGACCTGAAACATTTGTCATTCCCAGTCATTCTTATTAAGTACATGGTGGCTGAAAGTTCGTAGGTTGGGTTTTTTTGTTTGTGTTTTTTAAGTGTGGATAGCAGAAGCGCAGAGTGCTTTTGTTCAGACTGTCCTGCTGTCCTCTCACTTGAAGATCTTGCCCTGATTGAAGGCTTTGCCCATATGCTTGAACTCTCCCTCCCACGCATAGTACTCCTTCACCATGGTCTTGCACTCCTCGCTGGCTGGGTCCAGCTTGCGCCAGTCATATGACTCGTAGTCGATCTGCCAGTCTTCACTCAGCTAGGATGGATGGACAAAAAAAAAAACAAACAAACAATTAGTTACTTGTGTGCATTGTCCTTAGGCTTGATAAAGTGAACATGTATACATACAGATCCATTAGCAACGTTTTAATAGCGGAAACCAGACAAGGCATTTTCAACAATTCAGTTTTTGGTGTGGCCATAGATCTGAACACGGACCCAAATCAACCAAATGGGCAGTAAAACACCCAGAGAATGCACAACGTCCAATAAGACTCAATTAGGTTCCCCTCACAGGCCATCAGGGAAGACAACCTGTCAGTTGGCGTTTCCAAAACCAATCTTAAAATCTTGAGGGCAGTGACACAATTCATTGAGGACAAGTGCGTCCACTCTTCCAGATACTTACAGTGAAAGCCAGGTCCTGGCCTCTGAAGATCCAGATCCCAGAGATGCTGCTGTCGTTGTTGCCTCCGAACAGGATGACGCTGGCAAAGGCATTCTTTCGGAGCTTGTCCAGACGCTGGAACATACCTACGGGTTTTAAGACAGTGGGTGAACGAACCATTAATGGAAACAAGCCACAAAATTAACTCTAAAAGCAGTTATAGTTGAACATAATTTAAAACAAATATAAAAAAAGTTGCAAAAACCAAAGTGTCAGAGAGTTTAATTTGACTCCTTCTCATTCCAGTGATGTTTTAAGTAGGTATCCCTTCCCTCATGAGACCGCACTGATAAGTGATCTACTGCCGTGCAGCCTAGAGGGATCAGTCTGTAACAAGATTTCATGTCAAAACGGAAACTTCGGAGGATCCCCATTGATACAGAAGTGTGCAAAAGTCTTAGGCACCCTGGATTTTTGTTTCTATGTAAATTTGGTCTTAGATGTTCATTTGTTTTCAGCATTAGTGTTTTACATTACTGCTCTTTATAGTACATTTTGATATTCAGAAACTTTTCATTTCATTATTTTTGAAAGAATCTGTTATTTTTTTTTTTACATGTGACTAAGGCTTTTGCACAGTACTGTAGGTCTCACCAGGATGTGACACCAGCAAATCAAAACTAGCAAACATTACAACATTAACCATCTTAAATTAAGTAAAATAATTAACTCAAATAATTGAGTACTCCAAAGTCAATTGTAGATCTGGAGGTTGGATATTGTGCCCATAGCATGAACCAGCCTTTTTACTCACTAAACAGAGGTGGCTGGGATGAATATGGACTCAAGTCTCTCTTCCCCTGTCAGATTAAGACTCAGTGCCATGACGGGACACCGCCTTGCCCATCGACAGGGGGCTCTCCACCTCATTCCCACGTGGAGGATTTATTGGGGAGAGCCCAACCCCATTGTTTTCAAATGGGTTGAAAAGGAAGACAATATCCAAGTGCATGACAATGAAAGTGGATAATTGATAATGCAGCCTATGCTAAGCCAGGTCCTTATTACCTCTTGGGCAGGTGCGCGAAGGGGTCCTTGGCTTTGGGCTCAGCAGCCATAACAGCTTCAAACTCGTCCATATCATTGGCAGCGGGGGCAGCAGCGGGCTTCTTCTCTTCTTTTTTCTTTTCTTTCTTCTCCTGGGGCTTGGCTGACTCTTTTCCTGCCTTCTCTTTCTTCTGAGGGGTCTCTTTCTTTGGCTGCATCTCAGCAAACTTCTTGGCTGGAGGAACAGAAAAAAACAAGCGTGTTTTCTATTAAATAACTGCTGATTATCTGACAGGGGAATTTGGGGCTACAAGTGGCAGCATTGTGAAATTCACAAGCATTGAGATTTATGACAAACCTTAACTAGAGCACGAAAATAGTACATTTGCAAACAACCCTATGTTTCAGATAATCGAGAGGTCGTAAGGTCAAAATCCCCACAATTGTGACAAACTATTCTTAACTTGTACGTCATTTTGTTAAGAGGCTAAAGAAACATTGTTTAGGCAGAATACAGCATTTTCAAGAGTGAATGACAAATTCAAACAGCTATGTACCCTGTTCTTTAAACATTATTTTGGGTTTGTAGAAGAGAACCGATTCACAAAACTGTCGTTACTAAAAACTCTTGCAAGCTGAGGAAGAAAAGCAGTTGCTCACACTTATCTGATCTGACGTTTCAGCAAAAGTTTCTTCAGGGTCAAATGGCTGAAGATTGAGTGCATATCTACTTTCACTCTTCAGTTTATATGCTCCAAAAGCCAGCACCTTGCTGAGCGCATGCCTTTCCTCATTAATCGCCTTCCTAGAAACTCACCATCAAACTGGGCCATCTTTTCACACAGCTTGATCTCCCCGAGGACGGCCTTGAACTGTGGCTGGTTGACGCAGGTGACGAACCAGCGGGTCACATTGGGGTATGGCTGACGGAAAGAAGGCTCAAGGACCTATAGGAGGGGAGAGAGGCATTAGGGTCCTCCATAAAAGGCAAAAAGGGAATAGTCTCAGTTGACTCTAATTCAAGCTGGGCATACCTTGACTTCAGGAGAGTGTTGTGACATAGTTAGCAAGTTACAGATTTGGTTTCACATTAAAAAGCTGTTCAAAAAATGTTAACAAAAAAAGCTTTCTTTAACCGCACCTGATAATTGTGTGCACTAACATGTTTCTGTTCAACTGTCATGGCATCTGTCATCTATGCATGTCAAACCTGTTTGTAGAGCCAGAGCATGGAGCAGGCCACGCTAATGTCAGCCAGGCTGACCCTCTCTTCCACCAGGAAGGTGCGTGTGTTCAGATGCTGGTTCAGCATCGCCAGGACCTTCTTCACCTCCTCCTTGGCCTGCTCTGTGGCCTGGACAGACATAGGCAGAGAAGAATGACTGTTGGATTACACAATATATAAACTATAATATACAGTCAAGTGCCCAATCATACCAAGGAACAATAATAGGTTGTTGCACTCTGTGGCACTTCAAAGGTCCAGTTGATACTGGCAACAGTCTTTGACCACAGCTTCCAACCAATAATTACAGTCTCCGGTGTATCCAGAAAACACTGAGCAGCCCACCTGCTTGTTGAACTGCATGATTCCCAGGGTGGGGAAAACCCATGCGCTGGCTGGAGGGATGATCTCTGCGTCAGCGAAGTTCACCCACTGCAGCACCTGGGCTGCGGCCTGGGGAGTGGCACCACGCAGGGCATCATTGCTCACTGTAGTTGGGGTGGGATACAAATGGGGAGAAATCCACATTTAGGGCAAATCTTCAACTAAGAAATCATGAGGAAAATCTTGTTTCTTTAGAGCAAGGGCACATTCACACTTTTTGCTGATTGTAGCAGTTTTTCATAATGGAAATGTCCCATAGTGTGACTCACTTTCAAAATTCAGCTTAAAATTCAGTTGAGGCAATGCTTATTCTCCAAAAGCATGAAATTGTGTTGAGCCCACCCTATGGCAGTTCTAAGGTCAAATGCAAGACATGATATATACTAAAGTCTCAACTGAATAATTAAGTTGTACTCTTCGGTGTACTCCACACAATCTAAAACCAAACAAGGGTAACGCCATACATGAAATCATCAAGTACAAAACTGGAAACTCCTGCCATTTACTCTATAAATCTCTAAATGTATAGCAAAGATTCTTTCAAAAATAATGAAATGCCAAGTTTCTAAATATCAAAACATTTACTATAAAAGAGCAGTAATGTAAAACACTAATGTAGAAAACAAAACAAATTACATAAAGACCAAATTTATATTTAAAAAAAAAAAAAAAAAAAAAAAA
>OOFE01021801.1:45504-55984 GCA_900323365.1 Monocentris japonica | reverse complement strand
TTTTTAGCCTGTATCATGTTGGAGAACCTTATTTTTAGGTGCATCACTTAACAACTCAAAAGTCAGTTTGCACTTGATTAGATCTTTAACTGTTCACATTAATGTTTAGATATCACCAATGCCCTTTCATGTAGCAGGGTTCACATGTACAGTATTTGAATTGTTTCCTCCCAAATTCCAATAAAACAACCAAAAGGCCGATATTTTTGACTTTTTTGTTACATATTGAACCATATGAACTGTCCCCACTTTGTCTAATTCTTTTCCTGCCCATGTTCCCCCAGGTCATTGCAAACTATGAGAACGCCAAGCTGTCTCCTCGGGAGCTCGCCATGCTGGACTTCGCCCTGGCTGTGTGTCGCAGTGACACCATCACTGAGGAGCACTTCCTGGCCTTGGAGGAAGTGGGCTTTGACCGTGAGGATGCCTGGGACATTGCCGCCATCGCTGCGTTCTTCGCCATGTCCAATCGGTTGGCCCACCTCACCGACATGAGACCAAACAACGAGTTCTACAATATGGGCCGCGTACCACAGGACAAGGACAAGGACAAGGAGAGCAAGTGAAAAAGGAGTAGGGGTACAGCTAAGATGAGCCTTACGTGACTCTTAAACTACATTCACACTACAGCTGAAAGATCAAAACAAATGAACAAATCATAAATCACAACCGCAAAGATGAATGTGGGTGGCAAAACTAACTACAAATGCAACGATTGATATGATGAATGATTTTATCTTTATTGATGAATTATATTTTATTGAATTGATGAATGGCAAAGATTCCTTTGTAGTATGAATATCCCCAATGATTCATAGCGTAGGTGACATTTCCACTTTTGTTCATCTCACTCAAAACTTGATCAATTTAAGAGTGGCATACGACAGCCTTTTTACTGATAAAAGGCACTCTGCTGAAAGAGAGAGTTATGCCCTAGGAATGAAACAGGTTAGAATAACCGTGCTCTCCATGGCTACAGAAGATGAAGTGACAAAAAATAAATAAATCACACCATAGTGTTGTTGTTATTTTACACCACTAGATGACAGCACATCCCTGTGTTGGCATAAATTCACACTGCGGATCAGTGAAGAGATGTGATTTTGCAGATATATGTATATACATACGTGTGTGTGTGTGTGTGTGTGTGTGTGTGTGTGAGAGAGAGAAATGAGCCCGCACAGGAAAAAAGAAACTTAGTAAATTTATCTGGTACCCTGAACATGATTAGGACCTGACGTGAGAAATTACATGAAGTGTGTTCAGTGCTAAGCAGTGTTTTCTCAAGTTTATTTTCTGACAGCCTATTTTTAATGTTGTTTTCCCTGCACCTGCTGCCATAGTCTGTTACTTAAGATGATGCAAGTCCAGTGTGACTCCAGGCTTCCCTTGAACATTGTGTGTGTGTGTGTGTGTGTGTGTGTGTGTATACCTTCTAATTTCTAGTTCAGAGTGCACATACAGAAATACTTTGCTCACGTCAGTTTAAACACTCCACAAGACCTGCCGTTTTGGAGATGCTCTGACCCAGTCGTCTAGCCATCACAATTTGGCCCTTGTCAAAGTCAGATCCTTACGCTTCCCATTTTTCCTGCTTCCAACACATCAACTTCAAGAACTAACTGTTCACTTGCTTCCCAATATATCCCCCCCCCTTGACAGGTGCCATTGTAACAAGATAATTGATGTTATTCACCTGTCAGTGGTTTTAATGTTGTGGTTGATCGGTGTTTATAACGCTTTGCAACGACACTCCCATGCCAAATGGTTTGAAATTGAATAAGCTTAAGCCAGTAAAAGTTGTTTAACCGACAGTAAACCGGTTGCTCCGAGGGCCTTTCTTTGTCCTTGGGGTCCTGAGATAGTGTCATATGTCTCGGGAACTGCTTATGTCCTATTACAGTTTCTCATTTAGCGTCAACCCCCCCGACCCCCATGTCCTCTCTGCACGTATTAAGAGGAGAGGGCAGGCTCCAGACAAGGCGTGTTAACACTAATTTATGTTCTGCTGCTGCCCCAGTTTCCTCTTCAGGCCACTTTGTATACCTTGGATGAGTAGAGTACAGCAGAGTAGAGCAGGAGAAGGACAAAAGAGGAGAGAATACTAAACACATCTAATAATAGAATAGATCTTAATTCTGACGTTTTTTGGTCAGGTTCACACCTGGCCATTATAAAGTGGAGGCTTTCACCCGTTTCTTATTGTGGGCTGTCGGCACATTGATTGATGGATCAATAGACTTTCATCCTGAGTAAAACGACAGCCAGGGGAGGCTTGGCACAATGTCTTTATTCTCCTGAGAGAGATAAAAACCTGGCACCATACACACATGTCAAATGGGGCGTGATGGAGAGGGGGAGAAAAGAGAGAGAGAGAGTGTATGTTGGGGGGGAAGAAGGAGGACTGGTGTTGTTCAAACCAAAGAAATGTTGGTGAACACCAGTGAAGTGAACTTCAGCCACATTACATCATTTATCAAGTTCAAATCCATATGAATGGATATTAGTAGCATCATGTTAAAAACAATCCTTTATCCCAGCAGCTCTTAGACAAATGGTTCTTCAAGTGAGGTCTGGAAACCCCCGAGGCAGTTGCACAATTCAATACTAAAACAACAGTAGAAATCTTCCCATAAGGGCCTCTGGGACTAAATCTTATCAAAAGTGAGTGAGTATTGTGTGAAAATGTTTGAGAACTGCTGTCATGGACGACTACATGAATGAAGAGTCATTTATCAGAATCAGAATCATTTTATTGGCCGAGTGCGTTTCCACATACAAGGAGAGAAGAAAATAATCAGTTAACAAAGAATGAATTCCGATTGATCATGAAGGTTTGGCTGGTCCCTGAATGCTTTGATGCTGTTACAGGTCCCTGTTCTGTATTTTGTATTGATTCTGGTTTTTTCTCGGGTGATGTTTTAACCTTGACTGCAGGCTGCGAATCACATCGCCCCTCAGGGATTGTCAAGATGTGAAACATTTCACTCCAAAATGAAATATGTGTCACCATCTGTTGATTGCTGGCATGACAGTAAACCTTCTGAAACACTTGTTGAAGTTATTTGCTATCTTAAGACCTTTTGGTTACAAAATAGTAAAGTTTTCTTTAGCTATGATATAAAGAAATGGGACGTAGCTTTTCACCTCCTCTTCTGTTTATTTGACCCATACAGCTGAAATAGCAAAAGTTGATGATTTTTATTTGATTATAAAAAAGAAAAATCATCATATGATCTCTGATGTGAATCTGCCATCTCTTTGTGTCTGTAATCTCCAGAGTTCCTACAGTCTGAACCAACCCACGTATCTAGAAGAGATAAGAAGAGAGTTTTTGGAAGAAGCGCTTCTCATCTCTTATGCCTCCTCTGGGTGTTCAGGAATACTCGTCCGCCTCAGTTTAACTCAGCTTTGAGTGTTGTCGACTCTTCCACATTTTTACATTTGGAGAGGTGGGGAGGGCAGAGGTGGAGGAGTGTTTCATACGCTAAAAGGGGGGGAAATTGTTAAATCGGATGAACAGTTTTGAACAGTCTTTCTTCTTTTTTTTTGTGCTGAGGTTGAACTCTTCAGGTTGTGCTCATGCCGTGTGCACGGTTTGTTATCCCAGCCCGCTAACTGCAAGTTAGTTTCCAAACCCACACAAAACCTCAAGTCAGCTCTTCAACAGAGGAGATCAGCCCAATGCGAGGGCAGAGGGTGGGAAAGTGAGATGTGAAGTAAGCAGAGATAACAAGCAGCGACAGCCTCCGCCGCTTGAACCCCACGCCTGCCTGGGCAGAGGGGACTTGACATAGCTTAGCTTTTCAGCAGGCAGGAAGGGCATGCTAATGGTTCAGTGGATGAGAACTGTCTCTCTGGTAAACTGGCTGCTGCTGTGTTCCCTGGAATTCATTGATCAATATCAGAAATCTTCAGCATTGATACTGTTTTGCAAGTGGTCTAATCACAAAATAACTCCTGGAATGCAGTGAACATCACAGATTGATGTCTACTTCCTGCCTCTCAGGCAGGGACAGGTAGCCTCTCTGCTCCATGGGAGTCCCATCGACCCACTGGTGACCTTGTACAACATCCCCTTACAAAACAGACACACTTTACTGCATGTATATGAAAGCCTGTATACACGCTTACATTAACACAAATGCATGCAGGAGCGGGCATGTGTGCATGCATACACACACACACACACACGTTCCAAACAGGGATGATTATGTTCTCATCCTTGTGTTTCTGTCTATTTGCTAATGTCCCAGATATGTTTGCCTGGCTAGGAATCAGCTCTGCTGCCTATTTGTCATGTCTCCCTTCCCTTCAATGAGTCTGATCCCTACAGGCTCTATGTCAGAGATACAACACACATCCACTCACACAGCTGCGACACAGAGAAGAAGAGTGGCAAAAGGCAGCGCATCTTTGAACCTAGGTTGTTGTGGTAAAACCGTCCACCACTTAGTGTTGTAGTATAACAAAAAGTGTCTGGTTTTCAGTACACCATGGTGCATAATGGAAAACAAAGCGAGAGAAAACATGCTGTCCCCCATAAATGATACAGTAGCACCCCTCTTAGGCCAATCATTACAATTTTGGCAAATGTCGAGATGCATCATTCCATCAAGTTTCGTCAAAATCCGATAAGCGGTGTCTGAGATTTTGTGTGTGATGGACAGTCAAGCAAATGGACAAAGTGATACCAATCCATAGTCCTCCCTCAATCATGCTAATGTAGGCTGTCAATCAACTAAACATACACTGCATCTTGAACCGTTAGCGTGGACCGTAGCAAACAAAATAGGCAAATACTGGTCACACTGCTGCCAGATACTCTTCTCGTCACGCAACAATAAGTTGATTAGAGAGCTTCTATGACAAAGTGTCCAGTGTATTCTGGTGTAAACAAATTTCAGGTCACATTTCCCCCACACTTTAAATTCAAATGCATCCAGTAGCAGTTTAAAAAATATCTGTAGCTTATAACATCAGACCATTTAAGCACTGAGGGGGGCTTTAGGGATTGGAAGTAGCCTTAGAGATGCTGGACTATACCTGCAAGGTTGCTGGTTTGGATCCCTTAACTGGCTAGAAAAATCTGGTCGGGGAAAGAGAATCAGTAATGCTTTACCTTGCCTCAACAATTACGATTACAGTGGTGTGGTCTTGAGCGAGGCACTTGTCAAAAGGCATTCTGGGATTTGAAAAGAGTATCTGATGGTGGATTTTTTCTTTAACCTTCAACTTCACAGTGGCCGACAATAGAAGACAGTGGTTTTACTGGACAGCTCCCACGTGTGTGTATAACTATGAATTTGAAGCACGATATTGCTGAGAAAGAGCACTCATAGCAAACCTTTCCAGGATAAAATTACATAAATGAAAAACAAATGTCTTGGACCTGAAACTGCAGAACAAGACCTCGGGTCTGAGACAAGGCCAGAAGCAGACTTGGAGCTCAAAGCTCCTCCAAACATCCATTACAACAAATACTAAAAAATAATCCTGTAAACGCGGCTGCAGGCATCGGTACATTGCATCTGCAGAAGTGCCCAAGCTGTTTCGTGCCCTCTCGGTCAGCCGGTCTGAGAAGTGTTTCAGATTAGAATGTTCCAGACTGATAATCCAAATGCACATTCACTCAGATTACTTCATTCATGGGGATTATGTGTTGTGCATCATCTCCTATCTGCTGCAAGAGAGAGATACAGCACTGTTTGTGTTCGTGCGTACTTGTTTTCTTGCAGGTGTTTACATGTGCAGTACAGTGTGTGTTTGCATGCAAGTATGTGTGTGTGCACATGGGTATGCTTGCATGTATGTTACTATATTAAACTATGTTAAAATCATCAGCCAAAGACTAGTTCCAGTCATTAACAGTGTGACCTGATGCAGCACGCCTCCTGAGCTCCTGAGCACACAGGGACTAATGGCTCCAATATTAGATGGAAGGGTTATTAAATCTAATCGCTGTGATGTGTTTGGTTTTTGGCATGGTTCCTAACTAGAAGATCAAAGGCTCCAATGTCCTTTGTTTTTCCTCTGTTTTCATAGTGTTTAGGTTTCAGATTACAGTTGGGTCTAGGTTATAATCTTTTCATTAAATATTTTAGAAGACTATTATTGTGCGCCGCCCTTTGTCCTTGCAACTTGGCTGGCTCGTCGCTTGGCAGGGCGCACTGTGTGTATCTGGGCATGCTGTGTTCATTTGCTCATGTGTGCCATGCATATGAATGTTATTTGACTCATTTAGTTGCTGCCACATCACCTCACGGGGATTTATGTGTCTCTCATATCAACCTCATGTTCAGGTTCCAGCCTCCAGACGGAGCCAAGTAAACCGTTATCCAGACCTCCGGCCCTCAGAGAGGAGGCAGCGCCCCGGTCTGTCAGGAAGCCCAGAGCAGAGTGAGGGGAGATGAAGCTGATGGATGGCAGGAGTCTCTGTCCAGCCAACCCAGGTGTTGGTCTCTCATTTGGCGATGCATCACATTAGCATTCAGGCTGTCCCCTTTTTTCCTGCACACCGAAATGAATCATAGCTTGTTACGCTAATGAAACTGTCATGGCAGAATTCATTGGATAATGTTTTAACAAATTACTGAAACGGAATGGGACAGAGAAAAGAAGAGAAGAGAAGAGAAGAGAAGAGAAGAGGTGTGTGAATGTGAGAGACTACTTGGACCTCAGGACCAGACAAGTGGCAGGGCAGCAGGCAGGGTGAGACAGCAGCACCCAGCGGGGTTGTCGCTCATCTCCAACCCCAAGGGGATTGTGGGAGTGGCGGATCGATCAGAGACAGAATGAGAGAAAATAAAGAAGGAAAAAGAGATGGGTGTCGGGGCTGGGCGTTTGACTACTTGGGTGTGTGTGTGTGTGTGTTGCTCTCCCACCCACCCACTGACACACCCTCACATGCACACACACACAGAGCTCCATTTTCCTCCTAACTGATAGTGCTGGGCCAGCAGTTCAGCATGAGGGGGTCGCTGCCATATTGGACAGTAATAAGATTGAGGTTCAAACCATGACTTTTTTATGGATTTCATTACTTTCCTCCTTTCTCGCTATAGCTTCCTTGACCTGTTTATGGTGTTTATTTCAAAATAATGTTCCTATATCAGATAGTTGCATTATTAACCATCACAGATTACATTTTAATCTCCACTCTCTGCATCTCTCCACCTGCTGGGAATAATCCATTTTTGTGAGAGCGTACTGGCATTTGTTTCTCTCCCTGACGAAACGTGTTTGTTTTTTTAACTGTTCCAAAATGGACTAGTCAGTGAATAAAGGCTTTTAAATGTTTTGTCACAAAGAAGAGTTGCCTTGGTATCTTTCTATCACCTTCATTTCTGTGAGTTCCCAGCGAGTTTTTTTTCTTTATTGTAGTTTTGAAAGGAAAAGTGTCTTTGTTTTTCTTCAGAACTCTGTGATACCCTGTGAAGTATACATCAGTGCCACGCTGAGCACAACAGTCTGACCGTTTGACACTCTCTGCACAGGCAATCTGGTCTCATTCAGGCCCCCGTTGTGCACAGTGTATGTCAATGCGTTTATGTCTGTGTGTGCAAGCATGTTTATGTGTCTGTTTGTGTGTGTGCATGTGAGGCACCCAGCTGCTCAGTCTTGCACTTTGCCCTGACATTGATGAAACCTCCCGTCGGAACTTGGAGTTGCTAGGCTGACACGTTAACAATAACAACAACAACAACAACAACAGCAACAGCACTTGTTTGCATACCATCACCTCAGAAGCCACAGATCCTGTTCAGCCTCACTGGGGGTTTGTTATGTACACCGGGCTGCATTGATGAAACTGGGGTTCGCGTCTGTTCCAACGGTTTGTTTTCCCCAACATTCTTATCTGATTTTCAATTCCACAATGTTTCACACATAAGTACAACCATGAAGGGTGCGGGGAAGGGCAAAAGTCTGGAGAAATAAGGGGAGGGGAACCACTTCTCATACAAAAAGGAGACAATTTACACAGAAACACAGAAAGCTTAGAACGGCCATGGAACGACTGCTGCCTGAAGAAATGTGTCCAGTCAAAATGTGTTACCTTAAGCGCGCATTTCCTGTTCCTCCATTTTTTGTTGCTATAGTACTGAATAGTTTTCTTTTTGCGTGGTTCGCCTCCCTTTATTTCTCTTAAATATTTCAAACACACGAATGGTTGCATCCTCAAAAATGTTACTATTTTTAAGCAAAGGTGTTAAAGGTAGCTAATAACTTCAGCTTCACACACGTACAGCTAGGAAACTCCTGTGGTCAATTCAAGTTTGATTCATTCAAGGAGAGAAGCCATTGAGGATGGATGTGAAGAGATAAAATTGGATGTTTGGACATAAACAAATGTGGATCAACTTAATCCTCTCTAGCTGCACTCAAGTTTGCACTCAGTTTGTGAATATTGAATGGGCTTTTACTGTGAAATGTGTTTCCCTACTCAGGTACCACTCTACGTCAAAGCTGAAAACTTAACAGCTATTAGATTTGGAGAAAAAGAGATTTCCCATAAAACTCTGTCTGGGACTTTCAGCCTGGTGCTCACATGACTGACTCACATTTTTCTCCTTCCTTGGATTTCCCTTCATCTTCGGGTGGTGCATTAGTGTGTATATGTATGTGTGTGTGTGCGTGTGTCTGTGTGTGCGTCCATACATGCTTGTTCTGTGTAGTTGTGTGTTGTCTTCCTCTACAATCTATGATCTCGTAGCTGCCTCTAGGCAGTCAGTGGCGTCCTGTATGGAAAACTCCAGTCTGTCAGTGGGCTGCCAGTTTCTGTAACGCTCACCATCTCTGCTATCAGCTCTGGATCATGTCCAATTAGAAAAATAGATTTACTCGGCCATATACATTTTGGGTATATTCACGTTGATTCTGAATAATGACTTTGACTTGGAAAATAAGCTATTTTCCCCTTTCACAACCCATTGTAACTCAATATACTGTTGACTTTAACAGTGCTATCGAATTCATTGTGATACCTTGGTTACTTAGTAAAGAAATGAAACCATGGTTGAGACAGTTAGCAGCTTCTACCTCACACCAGTGGTATTGGTAGTGCTAGTGCTTTGTCCTCTTCCTGTTTTGTGCTGTAAAGCAATTCAGCAATCCAGACCCAGTGGTGCACTCAGGATGATCCCATTTGTTGCAGAAATTCGATATGTTTCAGCATGAATGTGCTAATGATTTATTGATGTTAAAATGCAACACATAGTACCTTTAAAAACTTTAAACATGACGAACATAAACCAACCTTTTACGTAAAACTCATGCTGTCACATAGTGTCATTGCATGTGTCAAAAGCTTAGTTGATCCATTTGATGATTTGATGGTCATTTATGCCAGTGAATCAAAACATAAACAAAGCCAGCAGCAATAATCATGGATTATGGCTTTAATGGTTATCATAACACAATGTAATGCATAATATGGTAGTTAATGTGATGCTTGCTTGATGTGGTGTTTATTCAGGAATCTCTATTGTGCTTCCTCGTGCGGTGCCTGTCTGTGATTACAGACAGCAGGAAGCCTGGTCCTTAGAGGGACAGTCCCGTAACTGCAAGGTCACAGCTTCGATCCATGCTACAGCCGATGTGTCCATCGCTGAAGAAGTGTCATTGAGCAAGACACTCCTTACCTGTTGTCCTTACTGCTTACCTGTGATCTGATTCCTGATGAAATTTGTATCTGCATGCATCTGTCTCAGAGGGATATGAGGAGAAACAGATTCCAAATGAAACTGAGCTGCTCTGCAGTCCTCACATCCCCAAATAATTAAAAGGGGAAAATTGATTTGGGTGATCAGTTTTAGTATACAGCGGCTTTACGATACTGCATTGTATTGGTGTATTGACCAAACTTCACCATTTAAACAGTTACACTCTCTACTTTTCATGCTTTCTTCTTTCTCTTTCAAGCCTTTCTCACTTCTTGAAGCTCTCATCCTGCTGTTGACACCATTTTTTATCTTTTATACTTCATGCTTTTTCATGTACTCTCACTTTTTTTTCTTTGTTTTTTGTATTCAAAAGGCATATGCGGATGGGGTAATGACCCACAATGCACTCTGGGTACAGAGGCACTTCTCTCTCGTTGAGGGAAACAGGAGACCGCAGAGAGCTGAGCTAAGCAAAGATAAGCAAGAATAAGGGGAGAAATATTGTGTTTACGGTGTTTACACACACACACACACACACACACACACACGTGCGCGCGCACACACACTCCTAGCATGGACAATTATGTACTCATCCTCATCTCTTACATTTCACATTGTTAAATATGCACCCAATTTGATATTATATACTACTACTACACACACACACACACACACACACACACACACACACACACACACACACATACACACATACATACACACATACATACATGCAAACGAAGACATTTCCCCCCGGGGATTAATAAAGTACCTACCTACCTACCGACCTACCCTAAACAAAACCACACACACACTCT
>OOFE01021801.1:14770-37628 GCA_900323365.1 Monocentris japonica | reverse complement strand
ACAGCTGTCCTAAAAGCACCAGAGATAAGGACTGAGAGCATCCTGTGTGCATGTGTGCGTGAATGTGTGTGTTTGTGTGTGTGTGTGTGTGTGTGTGGGTGTATGTGTGTGTGTGTGAGTGTGTGGGTTAGGGTTACGTGGACATGCTTGTGTAGCATTTTATGTTTGACAAATTTAAAGATGCATTTCAGCGTTTTATTGTGTTTATTTTGGTTTGTGTTTTTATTTTTTTGGACTTTATTTTTTATTTTTATTGTTTCCACTGTAAACCCAGTCTACAAACTAAATTTCCCCTCTGGGTCAATAAAGTTTGAATTGAATTGAATTTCCTCCATTCCCTGCTAGTTCTGATTCTCAGCCCGTCTCTCTCTCTCTCTCTCCCTCTCTCCTCTCCATTCTCTCTCTCTCTCTCTCTCTCTCTCTCCTCTCTCATTCTCTCTCTCTCTCTCTCCTCCCTCTCTCCTCTCCATTCTCTCTCTCTCTCTCTCTCGCTCTCTCTCTACAGTAGGAGAGTTTCAGTTTCACCAGCATTTGAACCAGCTACCTTCCAGCCTCCAGGTTTTGATTCAACCCAACAGAAACATCTACCATCTACCAGCTCTGCAGCCTGCTGAGTGTAGCAGCAGGCCATGGGTATTTACAGTGTGTGTGTGTGTGTGTGTGAGCATGTTTGCTTGTGTATATGAATCTATTCCTGTGTGTATGTGTGTGTTTTCATGTGTGTGTTTTCGTGTGTGTGTGTGTGTGTGTGTGTGTGTGTGCTACTGGACCGTGCCACCCTGCTGGGCATATGGACTGGTCGGTCTGGGACGTCAGAGGATGTAAGAACCCTGCAGACCTTCTGGTGTGGCCACCATGTTGGATAATGGTGGAAAACATGCACACACACACACACACACACACACACACACTATCTCAGGGCCAGTGCTCCTTTCTCTTGGTTGCTAGTAACTGTGAACAGCTAACAGCTAAACACTACTAGAGCTACTGTCAGCACCATCAACCTCAAAGTTCATCTGACCCTAATGAGGTCAGGGGTCATGACCCTGACTGCCATATATGGTGGTAATGGAAGGAGATGGAAGGACGGGTTGTTTAAAAACTGCGCCTGTAGTGTGAGTTCAGCTTTGTATGAAAAACGTCTAACAATGAAACAGGAAAACTACGATGAGAATGGGACATTACTTTGTTCATCCACTTGCCCCATTAGCTGGTGAATTCAAATACTCACCTTTGAGACGGTTGTTAACCAGGTACTGGGGTGAGCAGTGTTCAAAAATAGTTTTTGCTAATTCTATATGCTGATCATAATACCATAAAATGAGATTTGACTATAATCAATGAAAATTGGAATACATCAGTGCCAAAAGACATTTGATTTAATTTGACATTTAACTGTCAAACCCTCAATCGCAACCCACTTCGTTGTTCATGGTTGACTTCAACCTTATCAAATAGGTCTGTCCAAATAAATGGCAATGGATTGAAAGCAACCAGTTGTGCATAGCTGGTGATTAAAGGTCAATGATAAAAACACAGGTCTGCTCCGAGCAGGAGTGGTGAGCACTGCTTCATATAGAGAGTCATATTTACGGCTCGGTTCAAGTAGCTACAGTAACTCACATCCACACTCAGCCACTGTGTGGTAAACGGGTATGATTCACTTTTACTGGGCTCCTAAAAGTGTCCCAGTTGGTTTGGCGTTAAGGTGATGGGAAAAAAAAACGGATTAATCACTGCGTTGATAAAGCACCTCATGGAGCTTTTCTCAGTAAAGGCAATCACTGTGCCAGATCAATGGAAATACACACGGATGTTGTGGTAATCATGTTTAGGATGGCCAAACACTATTTAAATCAATACCCTCACGTAAAATAGAGTAGAATTGTATATCTCATTTTGACCCACTGAGGCTGAAGTATTGACATTATACATAACATACAGGATTGTAGACATAACTCAAAAGCATGTAGGTGCATATGTGCACACACACTCATGCGCACACGGACACAAAGACACATTTCTTCCTCGAGTCTGCAATGACAGCTGAATTAGTGAGCATTAACCCTCCCATCACGCCTGCCTCATCACTCGCTCCAGGAAGCCTTTGAAGTATCTGAGAACCCCAACAGTTGCTCATCCCTTCCTCTCGCTCTCTGTCCTCTTGCTTCCAACATCCATCATTCCTTCATACTCCCTTCATTTCTTCCTTCCCCGGCAGAGAATCTGACTTTTCATGACCTATTAGTGGTGTTGACAGCTTTAGGCCTCCCAATTTACTCCCTACACCAGCGGTCTTCAACCAGGGATCTGCCAATTTCTTTTTTTAGATCAAAATTATTTATGTGAAAAATCAAAAAATATTTTAGACAAAAACAAATATTGAGTAAACTCCAACCATTAACAGGCAATAATAAGCTACTTTTGACAATTATTTACAAAATTACTGATTCCCATGCAACCACGGTGCGTGATGCAGAGCCAAACATTAGCTGTCTTGCTTGCAAGCTAAATGTTTGGTGCTACAATAATCAATAACTAGTCTACTAGGTTAATGGATCACTTTTTCTCACATTGTAAAAAAACAATTGTAATGTCAAAGTATAAGCCTCCATACATCAATAATAATTAGCAACCATAAGCATCATAACTGAGTATATAATAGGTTAATAAGTCCTCGGGCTGAAAAAGGTTGAAGACCCCTGCCCTACACCATCCAGGGGCATTGGGAATGATGTATAGGCCGCAGATTTTTATTCCATTTTTTCACAAGTGACCATACACATATACTGTATATAGATGTCAGACAATTCCCAACATTTAAAACACACAAAATGATGCATGTTTTATATCATTGCTCTTTACTGGCAGTGCAAAATTCCTCAGAGAGACTGAAATCATGCTGTTGATGTGAGCTGGTCAGTGATGACTGTGTATACATAAGCTGGATTGCTTTCACAGTGCAATCCAAAGGATGTTGGTAGTAGTTTATCATTTTTAATCAACTATCACAGTCATTTTAGTTTGATTAGAGTTTTTTTCTAGGGACCCTATTTGGCCTCTAGTTGGGAAGGTCGGTGATAAGAGGTCAGCATGCATTAGCACACATACAGCACTATGTGTAGCTTCTGCGAGACATATTGCTCCCATTTAAAAATGAATGTCTGTCTAACAAATTTCCCACCTGCCAGCACATATACTCACATATGCCTACTAGGAGTAGACACACATACACACGCACACACATATAACCCACCGATGAGCGGTACAGAGTCAGATGTGGCAGGCATGATCTCTGCAACCAGGAGCATGAAGACAGTTAGCGAAAGGAGTACAGTGATGCCTGGAGAGATAGAGAGAGAGAGAGAGAGAGAGAGAGAGGAGGCAGAGAGAGAACATGAACACATACATAATAACTTCATCAGGCTCACTGGTGTATGAAATTATTGCTGTAATGGCTTATGTACGTAATCAGTTATGTTCAGTTATGTTCTTGTGACTACAACCATTTGTTAGATGGTGGCTTCTCTAGTGTGTCCAAGATAGGTTAAAGCTCCAGAAATCCCTCAGACACTCTGACTTTGTAACAGGTGACTGCTCATGCATGCATGGCTATTCATCAAAACTGAACGCATTGATGGAATTGCAAAATGGATGGATTTATTTTGAAATTCAGTAACTCCAAGGTGATTTGACATGCATGTATTCATAGCAGCTGTATGATTCATAAGGGTGTGTGTGTGTGTGTGTGTGTGTGTGTGTGCGTGTGTGTGTCTGCGTGTGCATGCATGCATGTACACTGCTTGAATATGTGCATGCATTTGTGTGTGTGTGTGTGTGTGTGTGTGTGGTTACATACTTATATACACTTTCAAATTAACTTTTGCATATTGCTCCTCTTGCTTGAAAACCCTGTGACTCCAAATTTGGATTATTTCCACATAGTATTTTCACCCATTTAAAATGCACTATATTTAATCCTTCCCTCAATGTACAGTATTTTTTTCAGTTTTTGCAGAGTGAACTTTTTGGTGGTTCAAGCTATTCATCCAAAAACATCAAAATCAAAAATATCAAATAACGTCAAAAATATCAATATGTACTTTTGTGTCTTATGTGTGTTCAAGCCCCCCTCACCCAGAGAGATCTTCTCCCCAGAGTCTGCGGGCAGCAGGAAGACCAGCAGGGCGAGGCCAGAGATCAGCACACAGGGGATGAGCAGGTTGAGTCCATAGTAGAGAGTCCTGCGGCGCATGGTGACTGTGAACGTCACGTCAGGGTAGGGCTCCTTACAGCAGTCGTAGTATAGCTCATTACGCTTGGCTGGCACACCTGAGGGAGGGACACACACATGCATGCACACACATATCTGAATGTGCAAACAAATGGCGATGCACCCACACATGGAAAAGACCCCGTAGGTAGACTGAGTTGGGACACAGTTCGTTAAAATCACTGCCAGGTTCCTGTTTTACCTAATAATTAGATAATGAAGCCATCCTTCCACCAATCCATCCATCCATGTATCCATGTATCGATCCCCGGCACCACCAGGAGGGTGTATTCCAGCTGTGAGCTGGTGATTGAAAAATGACTGGTGCCACAGCTATAGTACCCACCAACACTGCCAAAGTGCCCCTGAGCAAGGCACTTAACCCCCAACTGCTCCAGGTTTGCTGTCCGATAGCTGATGCCTGCACTGTCCTCTGACCTGAAAAAGTGCATGTGTGTGGGGTGATGTGTGTATATCTAGTCAGGGGTGTGCGAAGAAAAAAATTCACTGCATGTATGTGTAAGTGCCAAATAAAGTTGATTTCATCAACCAGTTCTTCTTCCTATCCACCCACTCTTCCATAAAAACATACATGAACCAGGTCCAAATCAATATAACATCTTAGAAATGGAGTGCTGTCCCCACCTGGATATCTGACCCTAAGGCTTTGGTGTGCTGTGGTCACATATGGCCTGGCTACATCCTTGCCTACGTGTCAAATATTTCTATTGCATGCCATCTGGCCCTGTCCGACACCCATCTCCAGCCAGACAACACCCCCAGGACCAGGCTTCGGGAGCTGCTGCTACTTTGTCCCATCTGGAGACGCCCTGCTTGGGAGGTCTTCCAAACCTTCTCCACTTTCACACTCCTGCAGCTAGATCCCTCCCGTCTGCATGATGTCCCACCATGAAATTCATTTAAATAGCAGTGATTGATTCATTTAAGTTCATTTTAGATGTAAGGAGTGAGCATGGCCACATATAGCCACAGAGTTTTGATGCAACACTGAAAGTCATTTTCAAAGTGAGCGCTAAAAGAAAGAGAACTGGATTGACTGCATTAATCAATTCTTCTTAATTCATTAATTCATTAATTAACACAGAATGCAGTGGATTCAAAAGCATTTTGTACTAGAGTCTTTAAGAACTTAGGGTCCCTAGAAATCAGTCCAATGACTACAGTGATTTATACAGCAGTGAATTAGTTTTGTATTAAAATATACCTACAATCACACCGACCCCTTGCAGTGCTAATACAGGATAGATGCATGACTATGGACTGATATGATGGCTATCACTGTAATGGCAGACAGTGGTGAGGCTCTCTTACCCACAAGGTCCCATTCCCCATTGGGTATATAGGTGGACGTGTCCACGTCCAGCATCTGGAGGTCCAGCAGCCAGCCATTGTGGGTCCAGGAGCCAAACTTCAGATCACACTTCTGCACGTCGAAGGGGAACCAGCGCACGTCGATGTAGCAGGTGCTCTTCAGGATGCCGGGAGGGATGTACTGGCAGTAACCTGACGCATTCACCAACACATTGGTGTGGAAGGTGGCATCGAAGCGCTCGTCGGCACTGGAGAGAGGGAGGGATGGACACAGTAACATACAGTAATGAAATATATGTGTGCATATAGTACATGGTCCATTGTCTGGTGTTGAGCCAAAGCGAATTCATATCCTGGTGAAATGTTGCTTTATAGTCTTTATAACAACGCCCAGAGAGCACAGACTGGCTATTACTGGTGCATTTTTAGAAAAGGGCATTGTCAGTGTGCATTATACCTGTAAAAATAAACATAATAAGTAAAAAAAACCTAGTAAATGAACACATACTGTGAGGGAAGATATCACAGGAGGTTCATTATGTTGTGATGGCTTTTTGCCCTTATTGTATGGACTCTGCACATTTGGTCTGGACAGTTAGACATAGACATTCGGTTAATGGGAAAGGACTTTAACTTTAATTTAGAATTTGTTTATGTTTGTTTATTGTAGACCAGGAAAGATGCCAGGGGAAGAGGGGTTGAGAAGATAGTGGTGGCGGCTCTCCTTTGCATGAAAAAAAGTGAATAGTTCTGGCTGCCTGAGGGGGACAGACAGAGATATGTCGCTTTGCAGATAGGTAGGTGTGCCTGTATGTGTGAGAGAGAGTATTTCAGCTTGTGTGAGTGTTTATGTTAAGTTATGGATTGATGCTAACCTTTATTGTTGTGTGTGTGTGTGTGTGCATGTTGGTATTGTATTTGTATACTTGTGTTGTGTGTGGATTACAGTGCTTGGGCCGTGGGCCTCTTCACTGCTTTAGCCTAACCTGTCGCAGCAGTGAGGAGTCATATCGCTGCCCAGCCATCTGTGGACGAACCAGTCTGCTCAGATATCACGCACACACACAGTTGAAACCCAGGTGAAATCCAGGGTGAAGTGAAATCAAAAATTCACTCTAATTGCTATGCCAAATATGCAGTGACAGGAACCGAACCAGTGACACGAGAAAACCAGCAGATGCCTCCTTCAAGGCTCTGCAACTCACAACCTGCTGCAGTTTAGCTAGTACCCACAATTGCTGTGGTGGGGTGATGAAGGGCAGCCATGGACAAGCTTGATATACGAGTACAGTTTCAAATATTCCAACTGTATTCAGAATGGTAGGTTGGAGACGTGGTTAGGAAGACTGTCCTGTAACCAAGAAATCACAATGTTCTTGACTAAGATACTGAACCCTTTCCTGCTCATTCATCACTCCGGATAAGAGCATCAGCTAAATCCCTAAAATGTAAATATGTTCAACTATTATTTTAACCTATTGTCAGATAAGGATACTAGTGTCGGTAGAGCAAAGAGTTAAAGAAATGAAAAAAACATCTAGTCTGTGTGTGAACTCTGAAGTAAAGTGCCAGGGGCAAAGTCTGAACTCTTAGGAAATCTAGTCAGACAGACCTCTGTTTGTTCCCCCTTGTTCCCTCTATTATGCCTCTTGTGTTGGGACCTGTGCTAGTTGGCAGACTGTGCATTCAAAATGACAGCCTTGCTGTGTTCCCTGATATCTTGTGAGCAGTCTGGGTGATCCTGGTGGCTACTGAGGTGGCTACTGGCTACTGTGCAGTTCAGCAAAATACATTCATTTATTTTAACATTTTGCTCTTGTAATAAATGTGCTTTGGATTATTGTTTTCCCTTATAAATTAACTTTCCATGGAAGTATCTAATTGAATGTCATAGTAAAAATGTAGTTGAATGTACATGTCCTTTTGACCGTTTCATAAGAAGTTTCTCTTTATCCATGTTGGTCAGACAGCAGTTGCGATATTTTATCACAGCACTGTTCCCCTCAGGAGACAGATGTCTCCCAGGAAGTCAGGAGTGGTCAATGTTTCTGACAAACTGGCTGTCATATTGGCCAACTTTCCTGTAGTTGCTCAGTTCTGTCAAAAATGGATTTGATGGTGGCTAGTTTCTCACTTGGCTGACAGTATGCATCTGCAGAGACAACAGAATAGAACCACCATAAAAATGAAGCAGCACTGAGGGATTGAGAGCATTTTTAAACCTCCATGGTTCAGCTTTTACTAAAGAAATTCTCTTGCCTTTGTATCTGGGAACATTCACAGAAACATTTTACTTCAGGAAGTAAAATCACACACACAACCTTGCACCGACACACACACTAACACACATTCCTATCAGCCGAGTCCTGCCTTAGCCACAATCACTAGGCCATATACAGTTGTTGTAAAAGCCCATTGGGAGAGCTGACAGTCCCATTCACTTTGCTATCAACAGCAACTTAGTTTCTCCCCTCTCTTTCAAGGTGCAGACATCCATGCACACACACACACTCTCTCACACACACACAATCCAATCTCCACCCCGAGAGATAACGTCAGTGTGTTCAAAAACATCCTGGACCCTCATTGAGCCGTGACAAAAGAACATGGCCTGTATCTTAAGAGGATTTGTAGACAGACCCATTTTATTTATTCCTCCCTTTTTACCTTTTCAGGGGGGTTAAGTGTTGTAATTTATTTCTATTCTGTGCATGTTGCTGTCAGTTGCTGGTTTGGGTGTTGGGGGAGGGAGGCAGGGGTTGGCTGGGGCGGTGTCATGCATTTAATTATTTAAGCCTTGGCCGTACTTTATCAGAAGGCTTCTGTGTGCGCTCTCCTGCAATCAGCGCTTGCACACATCACAGCAGAGCATGTCTTGAAGTATGCGTGTGCATACAGGAGAGTACATACTGTACAAGTAATGCACATGTACCCACACGCCACCAGAACAAGAGAGCTGCACAGTGCAGTATAATGCTTTGATAAAGGCACATTAACAAATATTTAAAATAATGCACATCAAGACACTTTCAGACATTCTTTCACCCCATGCTCTCTCTTTGTCACTTTCTAATTTCTACACAAAAACCCTGACCATGGGGTAAGATGATTTCACCTCTTTTCAATGCAAATCAACTTGATACAAGAATTGCCTTGAATCAAGTGTAATTTTCTAGATGTAAGTGGAGTGATCTGCTCTATTCTGCCTTGTTTCAAGACCTTGTTTTTATAACATTGCTGAAACAAGTAAAACTGCATTGGAAACCAATGTAAATATCTCACACCATTGGCTGTTTGTTTCACTACTGTTTCACTACTTTTAAGTGACCATAAGATTTTAATACTGACTAAATGTCTTGTAACAATGGTTTTTGTTTTGCAGTGCACACATCTCCATAAGCATGCATATGGCTGGACAGGTGATAGCCCTGGGAGAATGGGAAGAAAGAAGAGGAAGGCTTTGCACAACCCTCCACCTCCCTACCCTACACACACACACACACACACACACACACACACTGGGTAGAGAGTACTGTGGACGTGCGAGCCCAGGGCAAGGGGGAAACAGAGGCTGACAGACAGAGACAAAGCCGAAGCACAATAGAGGTAGTGACAGGTCACCAAGTCACCAAGCTTTCCTCTCCCCTCACTCAACACCTACTGCTGCCCTCATGCACGCACACATGCACACGCACGTGCGCACACACACACACACACACACACACACCTCAAAGTGAAGAATGTTATGGAGTTATGGAGTTGAATAAATTACCACTTACCATTAAAAAGCCTGAAAAAAATCCTAAAATTGCTGGATTGCTGGAAAGCCTCCCCTGGTGAGCCATCTGACTTATGTAACCCATCTGTTCTTGGCTCTAGGGTGTTTCTGTTTGTAAATGATGCTTTAAGGAAGACTATATGGCGTGACTTTAAATCATGATCTGACTTGTATGCTGTCTTGCGCTTGGTGCCTGTCATCACTTTGCTTGGACTGAAGGAGCAACATGGACCACCATGGAAACAAGCCCAGTGCTTTTCCCTGTTATCTTATCCATCTTATCCAAAACAGAGGTATTGCAGTAAACAAAACACCATTCCCAGAGAGGAGAAGCCAGAAACATTCCCTGAAGCCTTTAGCCTTCAGGTTGAGAGCCAGACAGGGTTAATGCCCGCTTGGACTCACCCATCCATGCACATTATTCCAGATCCCAGGAATAAGGCATAAGACGAAACAGCCTCAGGGGGTCCTGACATCAGGCACACAGCTAGACAGCCTTAGGGTCCTGCGGTTAACTGGCTGGACTAGGAAGATGTATATGTTTCCACTATACAGTATATGTTTATTACTAGGCATAGGGCACGACCCATTTCAAATGGGTTGTCTATAAACATGTTAGCAGTCGATACATGTCCATATGTGAAAGAGCTACTTACATATTATGGATACAAGAATGGATAGAGAAAGAGAATTTTTATTTTAGTAAAAGGCTCCAGGAAGTATACCAACTTAAATTTGGACCCTTGAGTATGCATTTGGTACGGTCCAAACCTTAAATGTCCTTATTTTATGTCAGAGGAACACAAATTTTAATGGAGCTCTTGGAAGTGATCCTCCACCCCTTGCCTTACACATACACACACACACACTGTCAATCAGGACAAAAATAAAATGGCCATTTACCAACTAATAAGTAGTAGAGGGGCTCAGAGGGTGAGCCTCTCCTGGGTTCAAGCTCACAAAGTTGTTTCAGACTAGGCTGGTTGGGCTGGTTTTACATAAAAACCCAAGTTTGACCTCATCCATCAATTCACAGGCAAATGTTTTTAACGCCAGCCTTAATCATCATCAGGTTTTTTCAAACCACATTTTCAAACCAAAATGCACTTTGAAAACATGCAGGTGAAGCAGAAAGTCTTTTGAAATATCATTTTGTACAGGTCATTCATGAAAAAATGGAAATGAAAATTCTTACAATTATCTTCACAGACTTCAAGGCCTCAAAGCCCTTCGTGATTTATTTATTTATTTTATAGTCCTTAACAAAGTCGGTTTACTTGGTTGAGTACTGGGTTGTTATTATCATGAAAGTTGGCAAGATTTTTCTTTGGCACACATCTGTAACCCTCTTTGATTGGACACACTGATGAACATTGCTTTAGAGCACGTCTTAGGGCAGCAACTGGAGTGCTGCTTGGACACATGTTGAAGGAACTCAGGCTTTCTCTTCAACCAGTACCTGCTTGCTTCTATTGCTACTGAGTGTAGGAGCCATCAAATCAATCCATCCTTTTTACCATCCATCCATCCATCTATTAAAAAACCAAGCATCCATCCAACTATCCATTTATTCGATTAATTTTCAGTTTATTTTTGTGGTCTGTCACAGTGCTGTGTCTGTGCCACCACCTATCCCTACTGGCAGAATTAGGATTCTGTCTGTGGTCCACCTGAGTTGGATGTCCTTGACGTGCCTCATCGATCGCCAGTCAAGTGAGACCATTGACTTTTCCCTCTAATGAGAGATGAGGTCACTGACTTACATAGCTGTTTTAGACCTGCAGGGTTTAGACCTACTGTACACACACACACACACACACACCTGTACGTGTGCGCCTGACCCAGACACAAACATATTTCAAAGCTATATGTTTTTGCCACTTTGACAATTATTTGCCCTACAGTGATTAAACAGTGAATGATGGCATCTGTTAGTATAAAAGTGAAAACGGCAAAGTGGGAGTTCGTTTTTTCCAGGCACTATGCTTGGATGTGATCTGAATGTTAAATCAAAGATAGATTATCCATGCCGAAAAACTCAGCGTGGCTCAGTGTGAGCAAACCGAAGATATGAAAATATGAAAACAGATATGAGAGGAGATTTCGACACGGAGATAATATGGGCTGAATGACTCATCAGCTTTTTTTAATCTCACTTTGCTTTTCATTTAACACATTCCATATTGAGAGGGCACTCTGATCCAGGCACTCCTGAACGTCATTAACTTCAAATCAAACACAATAGAAATGAATAAATGGATTTACGGCGGACTCTCGTCTGAGGAGCCTGCTAATAAGCCTGAAAGCATCTGCTATTCAACACAGCAGGACTACCGTGTTATTGGCTGTGCACTGATGGCCCATTGTGTAATGGTGTGTGATCTGCCATTAATGTCTGTAAGTGTGTGACAGGGGATGGGCGTGTGTGTGTGCGTGTGCATGTGGTGGTGAGGTGTACTGCCTGCATGCATTAATATTTGTGTGTATGTATGCAAACACACTGCATTTTTGTGCATTTGAGCACACAGACATGTATGTAGGTGGCGGTGGTAGGGATGGGAGGTTGTGTGTGTGTGTGCGTTACCAGCGGCGATGCGTATTATTGTTGGAGATTGTAAATTTTCATCTTCCCTCTGGGGGCCGTCTAAACCTTCTGGCTCGGCTATAAACAGATCCCTCCCTTTCGGCTTCACGCCACCGTTGAGCTCTGTCAAGTTCAACGAGGTTAGCAATAGTCACCACGCCCTGTCCTATTATCGAAACTGACACTCAACTTTTTGCAGTGTCACGTTGTGTCACGTAAGCTGCACTCAATGGCTTACCGTGAATATGTTTTTTTCCATTCATGTGCGAACAGATTGGAGGTAACAGAGTAGAATGGAGCAGAATAGAAGACAATGAAGAGATTAGCAAAACATAGGTAGGCTGTGACTGGAGGGGAACAGTGACATGTTGACACTGAGAAAATGAGAAGAGACAGAGAGAGACAGGTGGATGGGATGATTTATAAATGAAGCAGTGACAGCCAGGAAGGATGAGCAATGGAGAGAAAGGGTTGATTGAATATAGTGAATTACAGTGAGACAGTGAGTTATGAGAAGGGAGAGAGAGAGGCAGAGAGGCACAAATAGAATGAGATGGGAAGACGGGGTTAGACAGGATGGATGATGGCGTGAGCGATATAAAGAGGGAGGAGTGAAGGCAGAGGAATGGGAGAGTTAGGGAGAGGGTGAGAGCAGAGAGATTAGGGTGGGTAATCCTTGCAGGTCTAAAAGCAGAGCTTTTAAAATTTGGGTTAATACCCAAACCTTTGTTTTTGTCCCCTTGTTCTGTGTGTGTGCATGCATGAAACATTTAAAGTTCCTCTCCTTCCACACAATAATGTCAGTGAAGTTCAACGGCAAATCTGTCTCTTTCTCTTTTCCTCTTAATCTCTATTTCTGCGTGTACCTCTAAGCAATCATCTGTTTCACAAATACTCTTTCAACAGAGGACTCTGTACATACAATATGTCCCTCTTTGTGACTGACCCCATCCATTTATCTCTTCCTCTTGCTTTCCTTTCCTTCCTCTGTACCCTGCTATTCCATCTCTCACTCCAGCATGCAAACCCAGCGCAATTAGTTGTTTCAGAAAGAAACAACTGGCCTACATTTCTAATTGACTTGAGAAAGAATTGCGCAGAGGCTTGAAGATCAGGGGAAAGCAAACGGCACACGCCTGACCTGAATCCCAAAAAACACAACGCACTCTCTCTTGGCCTCATTTAGAAAAATATTGACTTCAGCACTGATTTCTCCTTAATTCTGTCACAAAAGCATTTTGAAAATACAAATGTCCAGCAGCTTTCCCACAAAAATAAGGGTGGAAATAAGTTAGCGTTTTTCACAAAAAAATAAAACTCCTTGTAAAATGTTCAGTACAGCAATTTTTGTTTTTGTGAATTGAGACTTAAGCTTAAAGGAAGTCTTGATTACATTCATTTCAAGGCATTAGTGTATGTAGTGTATTACTGAAAATAAATGAGCTCATCGCTGAGAAGACTGTCAGCCTCTACTGGCCTCTACACTGCATTTTACATTGCATGCCACTGGATTGGATTTTGCAGGAAAGCTGCTGGATTGATTGAAGTCATGACAAAATCCAAACCACTTCTACTCATCAGAGGAAGGCGATGAGTAGAAGAAAGCCTTGCTGGGAGTAGCAGGCTCTGACCTGTTGTAAAGCAGGATGTCCGGGGTCCAGATCTGGTCCGAGGGGAATCTCAGGTTTTGGACGCCGGGGTAGTTGTCTGTATTCCAGCTCAGGTAGATGTCTGTCCAGTACTGAGGACAGAGACAAACCAGTTCAGTTATAGAGACTGTGAATTGATGCTACAGTAAAGCGGCTTTCACAAAGGTTATACCCCTACGCTGTGAAATCCATTATTTCCAATGGCTTGTGCCACGCATGAACACATTTTTGCTGTGCCAAGCACTTGAGCCCTTGAGAAGCTCATCCTACTTGAACCTTTGTGCTGTGCGTTGTGATGATACCCTCGCGTGTCCAATAGAAGTAGCCAGCCAGGAAAGGAAAAGAACTGGAGGAAATATTGATTCTATCAGTATCAGAACTTCTCAAACCGTTTCTAACCATGCAGGCGTGCCAGGTGTGTTTAAACAGGCAGTGGAGATTATCGATCAGTTGCCTACACATATTCTACATCTACACCACTACCTACATGTGAGTCAATGTGAAATGGCTATTATGGGTCTCATGCACCTACACTATGTTCTCCTGACTACCAGAGCCAGAGCAAGGACTTTCTTTTGAACCCAGGACAGGTATACTGCAAGCCATCACAAAAATGACAATACAAGCGAGATAACGAGCTTGGTATGGCTCTTCTCCCCACTTCTTGAAAAGTCGCCTAGTCTGGAGTCGGTCTCCAAACTTCTAGTCTGGAGTCGGTCTGTATCAAACTGTGAGTGCTGACCAAACCACAACCTATCTGAAAGACCTATAACTGATGTGCAGACTAATTTAGCTCCAGGCGATGAAGCTCCCTGTAGATTTTATTTTTCTTTGGCATGAAGTCCATTACGACATTCGAGGTGACTGGCACTTAAATATGCCTCTCACTTCCTCCCTCTCCCCTCATTTTCAGCTGGACAATCTGCCTGGAGTTTTGTTTTCTTGAGTATGCTGATGCATCAAGCACACAAATGCACACATGCACAAACACTGGGTAAAGTATTGAGAGTGACATTTTTATTGGGGAGTGAGAAACATGAAACCGTGAGCTCTGAAGATAATTGCAGAGTAGCTTACATATACTTTGTCATGGATGGATGAACTAACGGCTAGCTAAATGCATATAGATATTGTATAGAGACATGTGAGCCTATATGGCATCAGCTACAAACAGACTATGAAAATACCATAACATCAGTATCACTTCTGTACGTAGTGGTCCCATTTGAGTCATATCGTCTTTATAATATGACAGTATGGTGCTATACATGCTATGCAATATGCTACGAGCATGACAGGTGATTCTGCAACCTTTCTCAAACTTATTTACTCACCAGCTGTAGCCAGGCATTGGTCATCAGCACTTGGTTCTTCTCATCCTGAAGACAGAAACAGAAGAAAGAATATGAAAAGAGTGAATATGTTTATGTAAGTTTGTGTAAAAGTTGGTTTTATGTAACCGAGTAGTTCTGTTGGATGGGTTCAGTGGAGCCATCGCACATACAGCATTAGACACCCCTTTTAAAGCAACTAAAATAACAAGCCCTGTGGATTTAAACAACGGCAGTCCACTGTAAAATGCTGCCTCTGGTAAAGAATGAGACAACAGTTCAAATCAGATTCATGAGGAAACCTGTAAACACTGTATATTAAAAGCACTCTGACTTTTTGGCAGATAAGGTCTTTGCTCTAATCACTGTATGTGCAACAAAAAGATTTCATAGCAATTCATCTGTTTATTTATTTCACTGTGGTTCATGCTAACACTTTAGCACACTGTGTATATTTGACTGGTATGATCAAGCTCTATATCATCTCAAAAGCACCACTAAATACTGAAAACACAGAGGTCAAATCAAGTTCATCTTTATTATCCATAAGGGAGAAATTCTATTGACCAGAATACACATGAAGAGAAAATATGAAGATGAAAACAAACTGATCTTCTAAGTTTATTTGCAATATTATTATATATATTATTATTATTATTTGCATGAAGAGTTTTGATCCAAAATGAGACATCCACCATTTGAAACGATTGTCGGAAACTTGAGTCGTTGTCTGAAAAAACGAACATGACTGGATCCTCTATATTTTCCAGATTAAATAATGATCTTCAAGGAATGTTTTCAAAATGGACATATTAGCTTTAGCAATAGCAATAACAATTTTGAAATGATCTCACATCATGATAATCTAAAAGCTGTGAGGTGCTGCAAGAGTCAGAATTTCATCTTCCAGCACAGAGCGGAGCCGTCAGAACAGGAATGCCTGCTTGGCTTCTTTGAGAAAAGGGCAGAGATGAGAGGCAGGCTGAACAAGATCAAAGAGGGTTCCTTCTGTATCTGTTTATCCACTTATCTCCGTCTCTGGTATCCTTCGCTCTGTTTTTGTCTTTTTCTGAGAGTGTAGTCGACACTTCCATAATGTCTTTTCTGAAACCGGATGACCCAGATGGTTAATGTGGTTAAAGTGTGCTGTGTCTTTGCCCACAGATCGCAAATCCTGCACTCATGCTGCCCTGTTTTTTTATTTGTTAGTGTTTCTGTTGTGTGTGTGTATGTGTGTGTGTGTGTGCGTGTGTATGTGTATGCGTGTGTGTGTGCCTGCGTGTGTGTGTGCACGCGTGTGTGTGTGTGTATGAGTTGATCCTTGGGATTTGGTGAGCAGATGAAAAATATAATTGTGAGTAGTGTAAAATGTATAACCTGAAAATTTTAACTTCAGCTATTCAAGTTCAGAACGCCAGACCAACGCCAACGTACACACAATACACACACAGACACACACATATAAAATAAAATATTTATTGTCAGTCATTCTCCTATCAAAATTCATTAAGAAACTTGTAACTTGTGTGTGTTAATATCAGTGTTTAATATGAATCAGATTTGGGTATTCTTATCAGTTGTGCATGAATGTGCATTTCTGCCCGCCTGTTAATACTTGTTTAATTACTATCCACGGGGGGTGGGGAGCCAATTAAAGTTGACAGGCTGTACACAGACGCCACAGTGAAATGAACATAAAAAGATCTAATTGGCCAAAGGACAATCAGGAACACCACCGGCCTGGCTGAACTGCAACGTGGTGCACACTAACACAACTTAATTCATCCATTATCGTCTGAAGTTTACAAAAGCCTAAAGCATTGTGTTGGTCTTATAATGTATTGCCCTTTCTATCCAAGAATAATCACAAGAAATGACCTGCAACAGCCTTACACCGTGTGTGTGTGTGTGCCTGTGTGAACTACTGTTTTCTGTGTTTCTGTGTGTCTCCGTGCGGATGCATTTGCTCCTGCATGTGAATGTGTGCATCATGCACTGTGTCTGACCTGACCTAGAAGTATGTAAGCAACGGTCCGTCAACACCATTTACTTTCACGCTGATGGATAAATGAGTTGAATGAACTATCTACAGTCCCGTGACAATTTCTCCAGAGCTAGTACACTAACCTGCTGGCACACCTCTGGTTCACAGTGCAGCAGTAAGCTATGGTGTGAATGGACAGAATTCTCTGTCCATTTTTGGCTAACAATCTGTGTATGGTTGTTGTCCAAAGCAAAAATGACCATATGCTTATTTGGAGTAGTTGGAATACCAGCTCAAATTAGTTTTCCAACTGAATTTGATTAAAAAGTAAGTCCAAATCCAGCAGCAGAGCTATTGTCAGATGGCCGAAGTAAAGAGTAACAGCTCGGGATACAGCTGAGAATCAGGCTGGAAGATGATTTTATGAGGCTTGAAAGGTGTGAGTTTATTGATCTTCATTAGAAAGTGAAGGTCGACTAAGCATCCTTTCTCTTTTTCAGCAGCCTCACCTTCACCTTCAGTACCTTCTGATGCATGTGTGTACCTTCAGTACACACATTCACTCACAGCCATGCACTGTTGGCTCATCAGCTGTACCAAAGCCCTCTTCAGTGCTCAAAGGGTCAATGATGACAGTGGTAGAGCAAGGGACGAGTATTGTTCACTTCCAACTATATTTTCCCACTCTGCCCCACTCACCTTGTTATCACAAAACCACAATATAATGGCAAAGCAGCGTAAACTCAGCTTGTATGTTATGTTACTTGTTGTATCTCAAATGACTCTTCCCTGTTAGAAGTTCAGGAGTATGTGTAAAACACGTGTCACTCCTCCCTTCACAGACGAGACAGACAACAACAACAATAATCCAGGAACAAGGACAAACAAGCCCCAAAATAAATCTCACCCACAGCCCCATGGTGTGAAGCCTAGGGGCTTCACACACACACTAACAATGGTGGATCTTCCTTTCCTGACAAATGAGAGCAGACATTTGGCTGGTGTAAAACACAGTGCATTTAACACGCTAACACTTACTCATCCCTGATTTCACAGGCCCATCGCTATTGACTGACAGACTAACTGACAGACACAGGCGGTTTATTACAACCATTGGAGAGGATGTGAAAAGCAGGCTTGTGTCTGGGGAATAAGCAACACTCTCCCCTCCCTCAACAACTACTGTCAAGGTGCCCTTAAAGAAAGGCACTTAACCATGTGAAAATGTGGCATGCTGTGCACAGTCGACATTCCCTGTATAAATAAAGGTTAAAAAAAAAGTGGAACGTTATAGTATTAAGTATAGTACAGTATTAAGAGAACACTTTTACAGGGTGAAATTCAAGGCTAGGCTGCAGCTTATATGGTAGGGAGATGAGGGAATTAAAGGACAAACATGTGCAGCAAGATCTCAAAGTGTGTGTGTGTGTGTGTGTGTAGCAGGAGTTATGTGTCCCTGTCCGGAAGGTCTTTATGTAACAGAAGTCAAACAGCAGAAGTGCATTACTTCTGCCAACATTTAACACTGTTTCATAAGCACAGACCTGCTGCTGAATATGTCACCTATACAAAACACACCGATGCAGTAGCTACATGTCACCCACAGACAAAAACACCCAACAGCACATTTTATTTCTGCTCTTCTTGCTCTGAAAACACTCCTGTCTTCATTACCTCATCTCCTTGGATTGTTCACCTAGAGCTTGTACATCACACATGATCAGTATTTGTTACATCTATACACAAGGCACTATGACTATGACTTACTAGTGTTTGTTTGCAATGTGAATTTAAGCTGATTCTACTCTGGATAAGAGCATCAGCTAAATCCCTAAAATGTAAATGCAAAAGTCTCCCATCAGCACAATCACAATCTATCTATCTATCACAACCCTCATATCCTGCCGCTCACCCACACTCCACACTACCCAAACACAACCACACCTCATGCACACACACATATGCTCTCTCTCACCACATCTATGATCTGCAGCAGTGTGAGGCCCAGCTCCACCAGTATGGCTGCTGAGTCGTTGACCACGGGTCTCTCCAGTCGGTTGTAGTTGGCCAGCAGCTCCTTGTACAGCCTCCTCTGGTGCTCCCCTTGTAGGGACCCTGGGTAATTCAAAGAGGAGGAATGGGTTATTTTGAATAGAAAGGGCTCCAGAAAAAGACAGAAAATGGTCATGTGCTTTATTGCTCAGAGTTATCTTGTTAAAATGTATGTCATTTTACAACATATACTGTAAAGGTTTGAATACAATGAACATGACTTCTGGCACGCATCATTTGACGCATCTATGGTGCACTGCAGGTGTGAGATTTGAAGCGTCAACACCAAGGCACTGGCATTTCCACTGCGATGGGTAATATATTTCATCATGACATGAATACTACAACCTGGTATACAGCCTCTCTCTTCGCCTCATTTATATAAATCATGTCTCAGCTGCTATTTACTTTTTGAAGACAGCCCTGATGGTCCTCTGGTGACTGACACTCCCAAAATCAGAACAAATGCATCAAGGCAGTTTGATGCTTCACTGGGAGCCTTTTGTGTACAATTGGTGCATTTGAAAACATGCACGTCTGATGGTTCCAGTGCATTTCTGGCTTAAAGGTGTTAAGTTTGCGTTTGTATTTTAGGCATTTATAATTTAAGAGTGATCATACAATAAGTGAGCAGGTAGGGGGTTCAGTATCTTGCTCAAGGATACTTCAACAGGACCTGTGGCTGCTTATGAACACTGGCTGTTGCAGGCTACCCTGTAGACAAAGCCAGTGCTTATGTGCATCCAAGTGGCAGTGTAAGGATTTAAACCCATGCCTTCTTAGAGACTGGAGCATAAATCCAGAAGTGCAGGCCACTCTCCTGCCCTACCAACATGTTATTAACAGCATGTGAGGTAGCTCCTTGATTTACCGACATCAGTGTTTCCTGTGTTTGTCATCATCTGGAACAGAATGCAGCCTTTTGGTTTGCACATTGAAGCCAAAAATGTAGTCTAGAAAGGTTTCAAGATCACTTTGGGAAAGGAATTTTGCAAAAACTATATGTCTTTTGGCTTAGGTTATCCTGTTTCTGCAAATTGTATCTTGGAACATATTCTTGTGGACAGAGGTTGAATTCCAATCCAGTAAGAAGCTTCTGTAGCTCTCCTGACCTTGCGCCTGTCCTTTGCTGGCACCAGACTGCAGCCAGATTCTAATTTACCTGGTGGCGTTTCAGACACGTCGCCTTATGCCAATTCAGTCTATTCAGATTCCTCCAAGCCTCCTTGATTCCTACATCCTTTTAACTTGCCTTTGGTACGAGTGTTGCAAGAGCAAGGTCACCCTTGGCGCTAAGAAAGTTTTCAGTGGAAAGATGAGTAGGTACAGAGATTTTCCCAAAATGGAAAAGATTGCAGGCCAAATAGCTAATGTGCCCATGACCTGTCATCAGTCTTATCAAACTGTCCTTGATGAAGACACTGGCACTCCTACTGTACCTGCTCACTCATGGTAGGTCATTCTGAATAAGAGTGGCTAAAGGCCTAAAATATATTTTTTTAAAAACAAAAGAAAACATGCATACTCACACAACAAACATATAATTACAGGCGCCCTCATATTCACATGCATCCCTGGACATAGACACAGAGAGCAACACATGCACACACACACACTGACACAGTGGCCGGGCTGTACGTTGCTGTAGTCACAGGGTCCAGGGTGATTAGGATGATGTGTTTGTTGGCTCGGCTCTCATCACCATTATTGATCTCTGTACCTCACCTTCCATATGTAAAAGCTCTATTTAGCTCTATCCATCTGTGCCCAAATAGAGGGAGACACACACACACACACACACACAAATACACAAACACACAGTCACTCCACATTGTTAATGACCTTGAACACTGATCTCACTACAGTGAATTTTATAAGTAAACCCATTAAAGTTAACTAGATGAATAAAAGGTCTGGTCAAAGTCAAATCTCCAAAAACTGAATGAACCAAGCAATTCTGAGCAGTACTCTGAAGCGCTAAATAGAAAATAGTAATAACTTATAACCTATTCTGTTAAAACATATATTCATAACAGGGCGACGGCTTTAAGAGGGTGGACTTATGATGTTCGTTTGTGATGGTAATGATGGTGAGCAAGGTGGTGTGTGCTGCTGGTGCACACACTATGTGTCAGCATAGGATTCATACCTCTCAGTCCATTTATATACACAATGCCAGTGTACGTACAGTGCCAATGTACACACATGCATGTACACATGTGTACTCACACTTCAACACATACACACACTTTCCAAGAGGACAAAGGGCACAAGTATGCACTCGTCACACATATAGCCTGTGTGTACCATACATGTATGTATATACAACACACACACAGACACACACATGCACACAAATATACTGTATACATCAGATACACATACACACACAGCAGTTCTGTGCACACACAGGATGTGCTCAGCAGGTCACCTTGCATGCTCCCATAGCTTGATGACAGTCTCACATACACCGAAATATAGTAGATAACCCGTTGCGCCACGGGGGAAATACAAGGAGAGAAACTAAGACGCATAGAAAGACAAAAAGACGTACAAAGAAAGAGAGGAGGGAAGAGAGATAGACTTTGAGAAAGACAGAATGAGACATGAGGAGAGAGAATTGCTGAGAGGGAGGGGAGGAAGCTCCAGCGCTGTGAAGCTGTGGAGAGAGAAGGGTGCGTCTTTGGCCCGGCACGGTGCTGATGGGCTCCATTAAGACTGTAATGAGGAGAGTTATGGCAGAACTGTGCCTGAGGTCAGAGACAGAGCACCAACGAGAAGCTGCTCAGCACAGCAGAAACCCGCTCACAGCACCAGCCATGCAGAACCCCGATTAATACATCAGACCTTATCCTCGACATGCATGCATCCCTCTATCCAGGCTCCAAATAAAATGAATCACTGCACCAACTTTATTCCAGAAACAAACCTCTGCATGCAGCGTACACCGGAGATGAAGGGAAAGGATTCATGCATTTTTTTTTTAATCATCTCACTAATGAAGCTGATATGAGGTGCTGGCAAGACGGCATCATTTCCCAAACACAGCGAGAGGCCTCATCAAACAAACTCCAGCAGAGGGGGAGGGAACGAGAGAGGGAGGGGAGGAAAATGTTGTCGTTGTGTTCATCGCCCTCGCTGTTTATCTCCCCATCCTCCACTCTCCTCCTTTTATTCAAATAGCATGATGGAAAACTCTTGAGAAGTGTTCCTCAATGCAGGGAGGAAAGGAAGTGCCAAGAAGACAGTAAAGAGCCTCATTTATTGTCATGTTGACATTTTATTAAATGTTTTGTTATCAGTTGAATATAGGGCAATGGCAGCATACAGTTGTAATTATGTTTTTCTACTTGTCCTTTAAATACAGAGGTATGTGTGGTTCAAAACTGAAAGAGAACATAGACGAGCATTGTGAGCATTGAGAGAACTTAGTAGTAGTCAGCACAATTACTGATCTATGAAATCCTCTGTATTACCCATACCTTCCACTCACCTCAACATGTTGTATATATATGACACCTGAAGTTGCTAGTTACCTTTAAGGAAAATGTTTGTGTAGATAATATGGGATCATTAATGTTAAATGCATTTTAATGATACATTTAAACTTTGAGCGAGCCAACTAGACACCAAGCTGAACTTCTATCTCTTCCTTCTTCATTAGATGTCACTTTTCTGTGCTTGACCTTTTGGCTCTCTCTCTCTCTTTCACACTCACCTAGACACCAGAGGAGGTTAATGCCCGTAAAGGTATTTTAACCTCCATTCTCTTCTAAAGAGAGGTGGAGTTATGGTGTGTTAACTGAAACTGTGTGTGTGTGTGTGTGTGTGTGTGTGTGTGTGTGTGTGTGAGAGTGTGTGTGTGTGTGTGTGTG
>OOFE01021801.1:1236-14750 GCA_900323365.1 Monocentris japonica | reverse complement strand
TTTTTTTAGATTTATATTTTTGACTTGTTTTTCTTCTGTTAAATGTTGCACCATCAGATCAAGGCAAATTCCTTGTATGTGTAAACTTACTTGGCAATAAACCCCCATTCTGATTCTGATTCTGATTCTGATTCTGATACTCCATCATTGTAACACCATGGGGGCCATTGCCGAAATGTCACGGAACACCGCTGAGTCCTGCTCAGGGCGACGAGAAGGTCATCGATTAGTGGAATTATCTCCTTCATTATCAGTCATTTGTAAGACAGTAACATAGTCAACATGTCCAAGTTGTTCAGTATGTCAAGATCAAACCTTTTAGAAGTATTATCACAACTACATGTCATTGAATTGTCCATGTACTGTGCGAGTACCAGGAAGCAATAGCCTTGAATCAAAATGTTGCTAAATTCCCGGTAGTCAGGCAACGCAGTGAAGTTGCTAATGGAGGTCACTGCCCCCTCCATAAAGGCTGTCAATGTGCCTTTGAGCAAAACTCTTAGCTTCTAACTGTGGTGCAAGGAGTTTCAGTGCTCAGTCAATGTATTCTGGTTAAGGGGTGATTTAGTGTCAATATAAAAAAGACAGCTTTTAAAAGAAGGCTCAGGATTTTCTATGGATTTTTCTACGTGTATCCATCAACATGTTTTCAATGTTTTGAAATCTTTTTGGATCTCTTGAGAAGGGGTTTAGGCACTAATCAATTGGATAGGCTCTTAAAAATTCAAACCTTCGTTTTGAAAATCCTATGTTTAAAGCAAAATATACATTAAAAATAAAAAAAAGAGTTTGTGGATTACAAATTATGAATCTCTGAAAGAGACTAAAAATGTGGAGTGTGCCTAAAGAGGATCACCTTCCTGATGCTGTGAGCCTCAGCATTTACCTTCCCTCAAAAAAATAGATAGCGATAGACAGATAGAGACAGATTATGAGGGAGGAAAGGAGGGGTAGAAAGGGAGAGTGGGAGGGCGATAAACGGCTAACTCCTTATCAGTCCTTAATTCACCCGGACACGTTTTATAGTCCGCCCCATAAAAACTCTCTCTTTCTCTCTCTCTGCACTTACTGTGTGAATCACCTGCAAAATTATACAGTATGGTCACAATATGCCACCGGGCTCTGACAGACACACACATTTTATGAGAATGAATTTGCTGTCACCTGTCCTTGTCCTCCCTGTGCTCATTTCCCACAGAAAGTTAACAAATGTGTTTTTGTGCAAAGCATGCATACACTTCTGTGTGCATGCTAATAATGGATATTAGCGTCTCAGTGAGGTTGTGCCTGAGCTCCAGGACGTCCACATATTGCAGCTGTTCTAGGGGACCCCTTTGGCATCAGCACCCTAGGGGGCCCCTGCTCCAACTAGACTGCAACCACCGCATATTAATACATTGCACAGATTCACAAGGTCTTCCTCTGAGACCAAGCCCATTTTCTCTGCAAACGTGTTGCTTCGGCATCGGCATTCATTACTTCAGTCAGTAAGTTATTTGGCATATTACTGTGAGATAGAAAGGGAGAGAGAACTGAGTTGAAATGAGAAATGTGAGATATGGGGAGACAACAATGGGCTTGTATATCTAAATGTGCTTTATGCCCTGAGATGGGTGTCTCTCTGCCTTCTGCCCAACGTATGCTGGGACAGACTCCAGCCACCCCCGTGACCCTTGTAAGATTTTAGAGGTGTGCAAATATTAAGGTACGGACTGGAATGGACCACTATATCGTTTAGAAGCGTAGAAGGAATGCTCATGTCTCAAGTTTACAGCATGAGGAGAGGAGGATACCGCCAAGGGAAAGGATCATCGAGAGTTTTGCCTGGCGTCGGCTAAAAGCATGCATTCCCATAGTGGGTACAAGAAAGAAGGAAAAATCTAGTTTGGACATACACCAGCTCTGTACAAAAAAGGACAGAAGATGGAGAGAAGAAGACGAAGAAGAGAGACAACCATCTACGTGAGACACAACGCCCTCCAGCCCTTCACCGTGGACCGGTCCCATCTCTGGTTTTGTTCATGGTATAGTGACTTTGACTTTGATGATCATATATATATTAACCAATGCCTTTTCTGGAGTTTGGCCCACTGGTCAACAATATCCGAGGAGATGATTGCCACCAAAATCATCTCTGTCTCTCTTTATGATCATCATATCATAGCAGAGGGTGGGGATGGCAAGAGGTGAGCAGCAAGAGAGGAATGGATGGATGGATGGATGGATGGATAATAGGTGGACGGCTGGATGGAGAGATTGACAGACTGATGGAAGAGAGTTAAGTAAGTACATACCAACACACACACACACACACACACACACACACAGGGCTGTAGGATGGATAGGGTTCAAAGCAGCACTTAAATGTCATAGGCAAATGTCAATGTGAGGGAGAGTTCTCAGCACATTTCCCATCCTCCCTCTTTCTCTCTCTAACTCTCCATCTCTCATCTCACTCCCTTTACATACATAATCCATCATCTTTCCTTCTCCTTTGAAGGGTGCTCTCTAACTTTTGCAACATTCCCTTCATTTTTATTCTACTTTCTTCATTCCTCGCTCTTTTGTATGCGTGTCTTGCTCCCCCTCTGTCTCCCTCCTCCTCTGTCTCCCTCCGTCTTTATCCCTTTACAATACTTTCCAAATCTTGCCATATCCCCTCTTTTGGATTTTCTCTCTCTCTCCTATCTCTATTCATATCTCTTTCTACCTCTATCTATCCTCTCTGTCAGCCCTGAAGTTGTTTTTTTTCTCAGCTGCTGTCAACCTTTTTGTTCTTATTGGCAATAAAAGAGTGCATTTGGGAGCGGATCACATTGCCAGGAAATAGAAAAGAGCGAAAAATGAGATTAGGGTCAGTGCTGCTACAAATCTGCCGCCAATCATTAGCACCAATTACTAATGATTGGTGGCATTTTAATAGAATTACAATAAAAGGACATGACAAGATGAAAATGTGAAAAAAAAAACTGTGTAATACATTTTGAGCTGATACCCCCTTTAGCTGAGGAGCCAGAAAAGTGGGTCTTTGGTTGGGGTGGCATCTGAAAATAAGAGATACTCACACATCAACACAAACACACAGATACACACACACACACACACACACACACACACACATGCACATTGCCTCATGTTTTCACTCCTCTCTTGTTCTCTCTTTCTGTCGCATTTACAGACACTGAGAAATGCTTCTTCCCCTTTTCTCAGCGATTCTGTCCCATCTGAGCGTGTTTACTGGGTCACTGCGTTCAGATGTGGCATCAAAACACACTCTTCAGACACTGGCTATCCAGAGACAGACAGCCAGGATAGGACCTACCACATACACACAGGAGGGCTATTTTAGGCTAAGCTAGATGACCACCTCTACATCTACATCAGGGTGTTTTAGCGCCCCTGATGAGCCCAACTAAACCCATCCCTGCTAAGCCGCTGTCCTCTCTTCCTCTCTGCACACACACACATCTATACACGCCTACACACACACACCAATGCATGTATACCACAGCTAATAAGATGACAACATCTACAACAGTGGTCATGATTATTTTCCCCAGTCTCTCTCTGCCGAGGTAATCTACTTACATAGATTAGGTAATGTAAGACAGGACTTTAGTGCTATGATGCTTTTGGGAAATCCAGCAGTGATGTAGCCAAAACTCAGGCCTCAAATATCATGAGTAACTGGAAAGAGATATTCTTATATACAGAGAGTATGTTTTACTTTGCAATTCATACCCAACTTTATTCCAGTTCCACTATTTAAACTGCATAGGTTCAACTTCATGTTAGCTTGCTTCGTTGGAATGCATATTCACTGATATCAAGAGCTGTATCCTGGCCCAGACAGCTCAGTTGGTAGAGCATGAGACTCTCAATCTCAGGGTTGTGGGTTCAAGCCCCACATAGTGTGAAAACTGTAACTTGTAAGTTGCTTTGGATAAAAGCGTCTGCTAAATGACTATAATGTGTAAAGAGCTGTTATCAGATCTTATGCTTATTTTCGCCCTTCAATACAAACAACGGCAGGTAGGGAAAGGGGGGAAAGTAGCAACACCCTCTTTGAAACAGGAAGCAACAGGATTTATGGGAAATGTGGTCTTAATTTTGAGTTGCTACACACAGTACCTTTAACTAATGATGCTACTTGTCTCTTTTAATGTCTGTTACAAACTTATCAATTATCATTTTACATTTAGTTAACATGAGTAATGTCAAAACAGGCTGACAAAAGTACAAAATATATTTTCAGATTTTGCAGAATTTGTGTTGCTTCGCCCCACTGGTTTGTGTGTATATATTGCCGCAGAGCAAAGTGCAGCTGGCTTCGACCAATGTGGTTCACACCAATGATCCCTCAGGAGAGACAATCTCACCTGGTAGACAGACCTTGGGGATGCTTCCTTATGCAACATAACTCCCTATAGACAAACAGTGAGGGTACTGACTCAGTCAGCATACAGCACTGTGGGAAAATGAAGTGGATAAGATGAGAAGCCAAAGGCATGGAGAGAGGACACAGAAGTGCAGCTCTGGCCGAGATTATTGGCACCCTTGTATCTTATGCAGATATTGTACAATATCCTCTGAAATAACTGCAAATTGAAACAAGCTTTTGGCCTTCATACATTCATCAATCAATTTACAGCAGCACATGATTAAACAACAAGTTAAGTTAATATGTTTTAATAACCATAAAAATCTTTTGTTGAAAAATTGAAAAGTGGCCATGATTATTGCCACCCTTTGGAATTCTTCCAATTTTGTTGGAAGAAATAGATTCTCATTTGCAGTGTAATTCAACTCACCTGTGACAAGTTGCAGGTCCCACATGGTTTAAATGAACCAATTATTACATTACATTACAGTCATTTAGCAGACGCTTTTATCCAAAGCGGCTTACAAAGGTACTTGACACTACGTGGGGATCGAACCCACGACCCTGAGAGTCTCATGCTCTACTGACTGAGCTGTCAGGGCCAGACAGTTAACAATTATCCATTCTAAAGTGATAAGACTGATAAGTCTGTTCTGCTTCCCTGGTCGCCTGTGAAAATGGTGAAGAGAAAAGAGCTGTCTGGGGATCTCAGAAAAAGTTCACAAAGCTATGAGGCATCTCTAGAGAGCTCAGTATTGTTGTTCCCACGGTTCACAAAGTTCTGAAGAAGTTTGCTGCTTGTGGAATTGTTAAGAATCTCCCAGGACATGGTAGTAAGAGGAAAGCTCAGATGTCGTTGAATGTTGTGCAAGCCATTGAAAAAACACCTGACATGACATCCAAAGATCTCAAAGCTGACCTGGAGAGGTCTGGGATAATGGTTTCAGCCTGTACCATATACTGGACACTCAACCAAGAAGGGCTTTACAGTCTGAGGCCACAGAAGACCCCACTGCTGAAAGAGGGTATCATGAAATCAGAAGATTACCAAGCTAGTTTGGACCGAAATGTGCTAACCAGTGTCAGAAAACTGGATCTCAGTTGAAGGTCATGGGTCCTCCAGTAGGGCAATGACCCAAAACACACATCCAAAAGCACCAAGAATGGTTCAAGAGAAAATGTTGGACTGTTCTGGAGTGGCCAGTGATGAGTCCTGATCTGTGCAGTTGGTCAAAGCAATCCTTCAAACATTGAAGAACTGGAATGAGTTGCAATTGAAGAGTGGGAGAAACTGCCAGCAGAAAGGAGCAGGAAGCTTATTGATGGTTACAAGAAACATTTGGAAGCATCATCATTGCCAAAGGCTGTGCCACTAAGTATTAGAAAAGGGTGCCAATAATAGCACAAAATTAGAAAAAATTCAATCTTTATTTAAACATGACCGCAAGCTGAGACCAAGTTCTCATTTTCAGATGTACCCTAAAAAATGTCATTAAAAAATAACATGAAAATATGACACAAACAAACAACAGATGTCAATTCGCTGATGAATGTCATCTAAGTTCATATGGTGGCAAATACACCTGCCGAAAGTCAAAAACTGATGCCACTTATGATTGATTTATACCACGTTCAACCATGGAAACCACGGGACATTCAACCATGGAAATGGTTAAAACGTTGCTCAGTGACTGTGGACAGGACAGGTCTCTCTGTCTCATTTTATCCAGGCTCGAACACAACAGGGCTCTGATCACACAACCTCCTGGGACCACGGAACCATAGTTATGAACCTGGAAGGGGAAGACTGCTGAACAAAGACGGAGGCGACAGACCCCTGCTCCCCAAGGGTCTTGACGGCTGACACCCTGACAAATGCTACACAACCACCTCCATGCCAACGTAAACAACATGTGTTAGTGTGTATGTGTGAGCGTGTCCGTGTGTGTATGTCTTCGTGAGAGGGAAAGAGAGAAAGAAAAAGAAAGAGAGTTAAAAAAAGACAGACTGAGAATCACACAGGAACTAACACACACAGACAAATAGAGGCCATCTATCTCTCTTGTTAGATTATGAACAAGACCTTCATGGCTGTCCTTTTAACTGCCTGTAAACAAAGGTTCCAAGGTTGGGAAATAATGCACCTGACATCATAATATCACATATTTGATGGGTTGCAACCAAATGTGTGTGTGTGTGTGTGTGTGTGTGTGTGTGTGTGTGTGTGTGTGTTTGTGTGCCTGTGCATGTGCATGTTGGCACAGGCAGGTATTTGTATGTATGTGTGTGTGTGGTGTGTGTTTGCTTCTACCTATGTAAAACCAACCACCTGTGCATTGATTTAAACTAAGGTCACAACTATTTAATGATAATGGCCTAATACCTCATTCTTTCACTATCAATCACTTTGCAGGGGGAAGGAGTCAGTCAGGGGAGGTCAGCAGTGAAGTGTCTCTATGTTCAGTAGTTTTTACCCCTGTTTATACCCAGGTGGCTAGCCTATTACCTAACCCATTTCAAAACAGAGAAAGAGAGACAGATGAAAACAAGAGGATAACAGGGGGCACAAAAAGAGTGAGAGGAGTGTGAAGGAAAGTTAGAGAGGAGAAACAAAGAGATTTGGAAGGGAGGAGGAGAAAGAAAGTGGAAAGGAGGCAATGGGGGAAAACACCAGGCATTCACTGGTCCTGAAAAGTCTTTGAGGGCTTAAAAGGGATTAAAATGTCTTAAATACAGAATCACCATGTTATGAAGGTTTATTTTTAATTAAGTTTCATATTGATGCAACTATTAAATTGGTTTTGATAGATTCTTTGCATTCAAAGATATTTAGTCAGGGCAGATTTGGAAAGTAAGGCAAACAAAATAAGGCAAATGCAATGAATTACATGGTGTCACCAAAAGGGGAATGGTTCCAGCAATTACGTTTGACCCACATGCATGTCCACCCTTAGATTAATAAAGAACAACAGTACGCCTGTTGGACACCATGCCCGTAAATATTTAATTTGTGTCCTTTTTCTAATACTCCTTACGTAGAGTTTCAGGACTTTCATTCGCTACGTTCAATCAGAAAGTCTGCTTTTCCAGCTTGTTGTTTCTTCATTCTGGCTGTTAAATTGGTCTTAAATCAAATTCCAGGTGGTATTAAAAAGATCTTTAAAAAGTCAATTTGGCTTTCTGATGGCTGCAGATATCCTGAAAGAGACAAAAAAGTCAAGAGAAAGGCAGCATGTCCACGACAAGAAGTGAAGGGAGCAAGTGATATAGAGGAAAAGAATGTGCGTCGAGGACATAGGAGAGAGAGAGAAAGACTGTGAAACAAAGAGAGAGAGAGATGACGAGGGACCGTAAAGGAGTTCACAGAACTGAAACAATGCTGAAAGAAACTATCAATTTTACATGAGGGATTTCAAAAGCAGCAACCGCCTCCTACACGTTCTATGGCTGACTAGTCATGTTTATCACTTCTTGGTGTAATTGTGTGTGTGTGTGTGTGTGTGTGTGCATCTGTGCATGTGTGTGTCCATGTATTCATTAACATTTTGTGTGTGCGTACGCGCACCCACAATGATGCTTAAAGCAACTGACGAGCCGTGGGCCGAGCCATTAACACACTATTTCCAGTATGTGACTGAGTGGCCACAGTGGCGAGCAGGGATCAGGGTGTATGGTGTTGGGGGTTGTGTGTTAATGGAGTTTTGGATGGATGTATTCATATAGGAGCACTTTATAATCTATGACCAAGGGCTCAGAGCCCTAAAATCACTGGAGGTTTAATCCTAATCCAGGGGCTAAGACCCCTGGCATGTCACGCTGAGTGCATGGCTACCACATCCATTCTTCACTACCATGTTGAACACAAGCTGTCCGAGGTCTTTCTAGTAAAACTGCTTGCGGAGAACTATAAAATGTTAGAGACAATTCACAATTCAACAGATTGAGGGTTTACTTCTAGTGGGTCCCGTCACAACAAGAGTAGCATGTTTGGGTCTCAAGGTTGGAATATATTTTTCATCTGGGTGCCAGGTAGAAAAAGTTTGAATTCTGTTATATTTTTCAACGTATGAGGTAACTGGAGGTAACTTAACTTGTCTACTGTTTCAGTATTGTCTGGGATGGGCGGCAGCACGTAAACAAACGATTGATATTCTGAACAAGGCATAAAAGCTTCGATTTACATAAACTCCATGATTAAAAAGAGACTGGGAAAGTGGAAAGTGTTGCTGACCACGGAAAAAATAAGAGACAGGGCGAATGAGAAATAGAAACTGAGAGAGCAAGAGATGGAGGCAGAGAGATGGAGAGAGAGAGAGCGAGATGAGGTGTTGCATTGAAATCAGGCTGATATCTAATGCATCAGCGCCACAGTTCACTCTTATCTATCCCTCCTCTGATCCTCTGAGTGAGGGTTAGGAAAACAGTTTCCTTGGAGCGGTATCCACAGGCTTGATAAAACTTTCTTTTTTGGTCTCTTGAGGTATTTTTTGCCCATTGCCTGAGGAGTAAAGTCAGTCAGCTTTTACTTGCAATAACAGATGTAAAGGACCTTTGAATGGACATTATATATTATATAAGTCTAAATTAGCCTCATTCTCCACTGTCTCTCCACACATTATGACTAGTTCTGTGAGCACAAGATGTCATAAAATGGTGTTTCTATTTCAAGGAACCCAAGTTTTCCCATCTCTCCCCATCCTGTTATTGTCTTATGTTTCCCTTGGCAGTCTATAGCTGCTTATCAATGGTACAGCGAATGTGTGCAGAGGCCTCTGAGCAGCGAGCTGATTCTTTAAGCCCCATGCCCAAGCCTCTTCTGCTTCCCACAATAAAACGTGATTCTCCACAACCCTATAGAATGAAACTGTATACTCCACGCCCACTGAAAGACCTCAGGAGGCAGGATTTCATGCATTCATTTCCAAATGCTATAGATCCATTGTGGAAGTTCATCATTCAATATCTCTAAAATATGGTCTCCAAAGTTTTTTGGTCAGTGAAGGACTTAAGTTACCAACTATTGTTAAAAAGGTCTCATAATTTTGATTTTGTGGTATCAATCAATGTTGAAGTGTAGGTGTCACTCACATGATATTCCATTTTGATATCACATTTCATTTATTCAGTTTTTTTTCCCCCTTAAAACATGTGAACGATTCTGCCACTGGGATGAGGTAATTCCAGTTGTTTTCAAACCAGTTTCATGAAGGAATTGCAGTAATTTCCTAGAAACAAGGGTCAATATATTGAAACAAGACAGAATGATGCAGATCACTCCACTAGGATCAAGAAAATGACACTTCAAGAGTCAAGATTAAAGACTCAAGAAAATCAAAACAAGAGGTGAAAGTTTTTCACCCCACTGACAATTTTTTTTTTAAGTTGTTTAAAGAAAAATAAGAATTTATGACTCAGAACTAGATTAAATAATTTGTTGAGAAGATATATTTTGCAGTGTAAGCGACTGTGGACAGTAACAACTTAATTAGTGTCTAAAGAGAGACCACACTGCCAGAGGAAGCATCTCTCCCTCTGACCTTGTTTCAGTCGCTGCAGACATTAGACATTACTTCCTTCTCTCCCATCCTCCTTCCCTGCTTCCCCACAAGATGACCACTGATCTGAATGGTATGGAGAGGTGAGGATATGGAGATGTGGCAGGTTCCCAACACACACACACACACACACACACACACACAATCATTTAAATGAAAAAGACATAATATACACACATAATTTGTGCATTAAAAAAATCCCATCTTCTCTATCACACACACTGTGATTTGAAGGAAGGGCAAATGAAACACCCTTTCTCTGGCTCTCGCTCTCTCACACGCACACGCACAAGCGCACATGCACATGCACACACACATACACGCACACAGAGCACAAGTTTGAGCCCTATCCTCAGCAAAGCCTCTGTGTCAGAGACTGGTAAGTAAACAACCCAGATGTTACAGATGATGATGATGATGATGGAGGGAGGGCTTAGAAGGGAATTATTATCATGTATGCACATGTCATTGCACACGAAAGCGCAAACACTCAAGCGCAAATGCTTACCATACACACATGCACGCACACACGCACAGCGTTTGGCTTAGTATAAGTATGAGTATGAGTAAAACTGAGGAGACTAGACTGTTGAGAAGTGGACTACATTTACACAGAAAACGGGATAACCGAGGAAAAGCCTCGTGACTAACAGCGTGATGTCAAATTCAGTTATTCAGCATTCTGCTTCATTCAATAGAGAACATTTGGCAACTTTAATGGCATGCAACAAAATGTCACGGTCTTCCAGCTGTTCTTCCTGCAAGCTTTGTAACTTCAACTTAAATATTAAAAGTTGCATCCCTGTCATCTCATCTTGAAATGCAAACTATTTTGTGCACCACAATGTCAGCAAAAAAAAGTAGTAGTAAATAGCTTTAAATCGAATTCAAGCCTTGTACTGTATATTGGTTTTGATCATCCCTAAAAAGAACTACTGTAATCATATAACACATTTTAGGAGAATACTGTATAAACATCATATTACTATAGCAATATTATTTTATATAAAATAATATTATAATATTAGTTATAAAAATAACATAAAGTAGGATAAGGTTACTATAAACTCACTATAGAGTACAACAAACACACGATAAGGAGATTCTATAGTGATTTTTCAGTGATTCATCCAACATCATCCCTTTCCCATAGCCTATACACCTATCCAAACAGGCTCATTCGCACTCAATGGAGAAAATCATAGGATGCGGAACTCAAGAGCGACTTAAAAAAAACAACCTACCTTTGAAAAGCAAGGCTGTCCAAATGTAAAATCCAACCGTACACGGTCCCCAAAACCTGTGGCACCGCATCCTGGCACCGCTCACTGGACTCCGATAGCCCCCGGTTGCGGGCTCTCAGTGTGGGCTAGCGAGGGAATCTGCTCCGGTTTGGCGGGGATATGAACATTTGGCTGGAGGTAAAGGAGGAGAGGGAGAGTGTGTGAGATAAAGACCAGAGTGAGTGCGGAGTTAAGATTTGCGCGTTCACGCTGCTTCAAAACACATTCCCCAACACTCTCTCTAACGGGGACGCGTGTCCGACCTAGAGTTGGCCTGAACAGGCAGGATGAAACTTCACGGTTAATAACATAACGAAGCATAACTAACTAGTATTCCTATAATACACAGAATATGGACTTATAGTGTGCTTATGGTATTCAATCATGATTTTATAAAGACTTCATCATAATGTGGCATCATTATCTCCTATGATATTACTATCGGAATTTCTGTGGTATAATTTTTGGACCAATAATAACAGCATGATATAGGCTGTTACATTACCAGAAAATTTGATTTGTGTCTAAATAGTCTCTTGCTCTATAGTCAGACTAACGAGTCAGAGTTGCCTTTTCTCTCGCGCGCTCATCTGCCTCTACTATCCCACCAGAGCCCGCGCCTTTTAGAGAAGAGCGCGCGGCTGGTCAACCCGTTATGTCTGACGTTAGAGCAAGGTAGGGGGGACCTAACTGGAACAGACAAAAGGCTTTTGTGAAACGGACAGTTCCGGTCCTCAGCTCTCAGTCACAGTCAAAGCCGTTAAAGAACGCACAACTGTGACCTTTTAGCCGTTAATTTACGTAAATATTAAAGTCGAAAAAAAACAACCTGTAAGACCAATGGCTGGATGCAACAAGTCCAAACAAGTTCGGGGATGTCGAAGGGAATTCTGGGAAATTTAGGAAATCACCAACTCAAGTAGAAATAGACAAGGCAGGTTGAAAGGCACTACTCAACCTAATGATCATCTTGGTGACGTGAACACCACCAACTCCATAAACAGGGCCTGAAACCCGGGCTTTGTATGTGTGTGGCATCACCACCTGCCTCCACCGCCGCTCTAGACTCATTTACATGTATGTCAAACTGCAATTTTCCTCTTCCCGGTGTTACAAAAGGGTTCATCAACTGCATTTTGTCATATTTGTCTGCTTTTTGTGCCAGGCTGGCTCATAATCAAATGACCTATTTATTCCGGTCCATAAATAATTTCAGCAGGAAATAGAATCCGACAGGCGGTGAGGGGCAACACATTTCTCTAAATGCTCTCTCTGTCTGCTGCTTTCTTCCTCGCTTCCTCTCAGAACATGGGCGTATCATCTAAGAACCGAAATGTATGGATTGAAATGATCTCACTCTAGTCCTAGGCCACTGGTTCCAAATGTTTTTCATAGCCGCAATTATACAAGCATTACGCCACAGGCCTCCACATGTCTGCATCCCAAGGAGCCCCATCAAAGACGATTTATGCTGTTAGATATGACTTGATACAGAATCCCATATCTGTCTGTGCTGTACGGCCAACAGCCACACTGGGAGAGTGAAAAAGCAGTGTAATTAAACTATTCCTTATTTTGCTGGGGACACCCTGGACCCCTGTTGGTCCCCGGACCCCATTTTTGTTCTGTGGGCCAAGTGCAAGTCTATCTGACTTGAGGTGAACTAATAAAAATGTTGCTTGTAGTTAGTTACCTATCGTTAACTTGACTATCGCTTAATGGAGAACTGTCCGTAGTGCTGAAATGACCAGGAGCATCAGCAGCAACATTTGATACAACCAAGCATACAGTAGTTAGCTAAACTTAAAAACTTCATGAAAATACTGAAACCCTGAAAAACCTAAATCAATAATCTCCAAAAACAAAATAAAATAAAATTATTTAGAATTATTAGAATTATTATAGAATATAATTATTTACTTTTTTCTGTTGGAGAACTTCACATGACATACCCACTAAAAGACATCCAAAAGTAATTGTCTCTCAGGTTAGTTTTAGTCCTGCTTGTGTCTCACTTTTTACTTTTGAATTTGAACTATAAATCTTAAGAATACCTTACCTAGTACAGTGACTCTAAATTTGCTCTGTCACTTTAACCCCAAGGATGTAACAGCATCTGTGTGTGTGTGTGTGTGTGTGTGTGTGTGTGTGTGTGTGTGTGTGTGTGTGTGTGTGTGTGTGTATGTGAGCCACATGTTGTGTACCATGATGACTTGTGTTTATCACACAAACACACACATTTCTCACAGTCTGTGTGGTTTCTCCTCAACACTGAGATTATGTTCTTTTTCAGGA
>OOFE01021800.1:0-11966 GCA_900323365.1 Monocentris japonica | reverse complement strand
AGGTCTATACGACGCTGGGAGTTTGGAACAAAAAATGTAAAAGCTTTCACAAACTGGATATAGTTTGAATCACTATTGTGTTATATCAATCTCAATGGAGAGCAGCCATATGGACATTTATTTATATGAAAATATTGCAGTTTATTACTCAAGTAGAAATGCAGACTTTTAAAAATACTTGGAAAGCAGTCTAGTTATCCACTCAAGTACAGTAACTAGAGTAGTCATAACAACATCTTTGACTGCAGCAAACATGGGATCGCGTTCTCGGCTGCAGGGAGAGAAAAGGGAAGGAACCAGTGAAGATCCCTTCACACCCTCCCTTGATCCTGGAAATCCCAAAAGTCCACTTTTAATTTCTCTCTTCTGGCTGTGAGAGCAGTGGTGCAAACACAACTCAATACTCACTACACAGGGTATCTGGGCCTGAGGATTAGCTGGAGATCAATCTACATAAACCCCCCTGGAGCCTCCTCTCTCCTTCCTTCTCCTCTTTCTTTTTTTTTGTCTTGTGAACGTGGCAGAAAGGGAGCACCCCCAGAGAGCATTCTGGGTAATTAAAAACAGGGCATGATCAAAGAGGCTAGCAGGCTGTGGAGGTGGTGATCATGAGGCATGTGGTCCATCCCCTACAGTGCTCACACAACAAAGGTCTGCCTTGTAATGGTCTGACTGTCTGCCAGTGTGTGTCTGTGTGCATACAGGCATTGATTTGAAAAATAACATACTGCAATCTATTATCTCCATATTGTACATTGTACTTTTTTCCAAATTGCCAATCACTAAGTATTTCTCTTTGTATTGTTATTGCCATGCTGAAGTTTGATGTTACAAAGCCTATAAAGCCTACCTTGATTACGATTTGCAACACCAAGAGACGAAGCATTTGCTCGATCTGTGTAAAAATGGGAAAGATCATATATTACATTGGGTTGCCATATAGTTCATGCTGTGATGGATTTAATGCACATGGATAGCATGCATAGATTCTCTTGTTTGTGCAATCAATCAGCAGAATGCCATCTGGGCAGATTTGGTTTAGACTTATAGGAAAATTTTAAGTCTGTCAGCTAGTATGTGTTTGAAGGACTAAATGAGCCAATGTACAGTACTGCATGCAGCATGGATGAATGCATTTTTCACAAGGCAATGGCAGAGAAATGTACATCATGCTAGTTGCTTGTGCTATCCAATATGAGGCGTCACCTTCAGGCATCAACATGCATAGGGTATCTCATCTATCGAAGCAAAAAATGATTTTCTTTTCTCTGGCTTGGGGAAAATATCTCTCATTGTCAACTATTCTGGTGAGCAAGGGAGAAATCATTCTCAATAGTGCTTGTGCAACAGATACACTGGCCCAACAATGTAAAACTCCTATTCATCATGCACCTGCAAAAAAATGTCTATCTTAGTAATTTAATGTCTGAGAATCACATTTTTCTTAAAACAAGAGAGAACTTCTGCCAATGGGTTGAGATAATTCCACTTATTTCTGATGCAATTTTACTTGTTTCAGTGTCAATATCTTGCAACACTCCACTGGTATCAAGAAGAAGACACTTGATTCAAGATAATCTTTCATTATTTGATCTTTGATTAGCTATTATCCCATAGGCTCACCCCCCATTTGCATTTGTTTTAATAACATTAAGATATTAAGATGCAATTGTAGATTAAATGGATGGATATTTACATGGATAACTTTTGGAGAAACATATTGAGGAAGGATAATGGTAATGCACAGCAAAATGTTTTTCACACCAAGATCAATATCATCGATCAAATGAGTGTATGTCATTAGCAAAACAGAAAACGATTGAAGTGGATTAGCCATCATGCCAATTTGAAAATTAATCAACTTACGCACTGGTCCATGGCTACTGGGAATACCTGTGGAAAGAGCACAGCGACAACATATCATTAAAGCATGCACTTAATTGAAACTCTACTCATGAACATTTGTCATGGAACTGCAACAAAACAACTAATTTCTTTTCTTGCCTAATTCAAAGCCCAACCACACTCATCCAATAGGTCTTCACTGTGTCCACTGATTAGCAGCAGTCATGGCTCTGTTTATAACCTGACCACTGCATGGTCCATCACCCGCGTTCCTCTGATGATAATGACAGGCTTGGGACTGACAAAATGTCAACAGAATCAAAGCTTTAGCTACTGCAATTGTCTTCTCATCACTGTTTTCATCCCCTTTTTAGGCTTTCAATGACATGACATTATGCTTGGAATAAAAATGGTGTGAACAGTTTGTTTTCCTCACCTCAATAAGTAGATAATGGTCATTGAAGTTACCAGAATACTAGAATTTCGACCTCGGTCAAACAGTATCTGAAAATAATTCATAGTGTTTGTTTTAATCTGCTTAGATTACCAGATGGGTGGGGTTTACCACATCATGAAAATATATGCCGAGGTGTTTTTAAGTCTCTGCTCATGCCCAAGTCAAGTCTCAAGTCAAGTCGCAAGTCTTTATGAGTAAGTTGCAAGTTAAGGTTTCTTTTAATGGCAAACAATAAAGCTTTACTATTAATAATAGTAATATTTTTTTTTCTTTCTGTATTTATAAAAGTATTTGTTACCTACCTCCGAGTTGTACTCTTTGAAATTGTGCAGCCGCACCCCATTTAGGGAGTAATCGGACCAGAAAAATGCAGTTAGGACCTAAATCTTTAAAGGTTGTATACTCTTGAGTCAACTTAATAAGCCTTAATAGTAGTTGCCTTAATAGATAAATAGTTGTTTGAATCTTCAGACGTCTCGTGTTGTTTACTTTTTACTTTTTGGCTCATCTTTACTGAGGTTGCCAATAATTCTCTGCAGATCAATCTGCGTAATCAATATGATTCAGAGGTTTTCATTATTACAGGTACAATATACACACAAAGAGAACTCAGTAATAATGTTAAATATTTATAGAATGAAAAAAACAACTCCATCAATACCGAAAAATAGCCTGCTTGGCCGCCTACTGTTTTAGCCTAATCTACAGGATTTTAGGCACACCAGGGGAAAGGGACAACTCAAGCTAATCAGAGAAGCCTACTTTCCAAACTTTTTGAACAGTTTTTGTTTCCTTTTTATTGTTCAGCATATTTGAGGATGTTATTTGCACCGCGGCAGTGCGACTCTTTCTAGCGGGTTAGTGTAGCCTACATTGCTTTCTGAATAAAAAGCTATTGCTTGGGTTTTTGCCTGGGCAAGTCTGGTGAAGTTACTGCTGTCAAGTCTCACAGCAGACGAGTCCAAGCAAAGAAAATTAAAGTTAAAATCACTGATATTTCCTTGTGACTGTCTAAAATATCTGGCAGTCACTCTATCATGCTATTGGCCAAATCCCACCCCCCAGCACCTAAATGAGCTAGAATAAACCATGAATAGTATTTCCAAATACTACCTGACCCAGGCAGCATCTGAGAACTGAAAGTGACATCGAAGAAGAGAGATGATGAAGTTCGGGTGACTCAGTGATGCAGCCTTTGTTCGAAATATGTGTACTGATTATATGTTTGGCTGTGGATTCACCTCTCTCGTTGATGTTTTTGTCATCAGCAGATGGATCCTGTACTACAATCAATGCAATTTCTGATCCTTTTCCTGCTTTATCTTTAGATAAATCAGAGACCATCCATTCATGATAATGTTTTATTAGGCTTTTCACTCTGTTTGCTCCCCTTTCATCACTTGATCACCAGTTTGGGGTGGTCACAACAACTGTTCACACTACTAAAGCCGGTGGAAAAACAGCCCCCAGTATGGGACAACCTGTAATTCGTAAACCAATTGTTTTGTTACCTGAGAAATGGAGGGCAAACAATATTGCCCTCTCAAGCCCAAACACACTCTACAGTCCTATCAAACTCTCAGCCACAACCCATCTTAACCTGTGAACCTGCTTTGCAACATGAGATGACTTGACGCTTGCTGCAAAGTGGACTGTCAACATAATTCTAAAAGTGATTGATCTTCTGCTCTGCAGCTAACTTACAGATTTTCCCCCTCCTTCCAGGGAAACTTTGGTAGAGAATCACTCTCACCCAGTCTCTGCCGCTCACAGCAATGGCCCCTAGCAACACGGGGCTCCATTTTGGGCTCTGACTTATGAGATGAAGGGTCACGTACATCCATATATCTGCATGTGCAGAGATCTGAATATGTAATAGACCTCGTCCAGTCCCTACCTGTGAGATAAATGACTCCTATGATTAAAGAGGAAGACGTGATGACAGATGAAAGCTATTAAACCATAATTACATTTTGCACGTTCAGCATATTTGTCTTGATACGAGGGCCGTATGTTTAATATCCTCATAGGAAATATGAGCTCCACAACATGGATAAAGGAATGCTATGGAGGCTGGGCTTTACTTATGAGAGAAATGACGATAACTCAAGACAAAAGTGTTTTCACTCAACACCTAGGGGACCAATATTGTTACGTCACTGCCATATGCAACATTATTGCATTTTATGCCACTGCCAAACATGTGCTAATATTGCTTTTGATTTGGCTAGACCTTGGTTTCATCAGTTCAGTGCAGATGTGGCCAAGTGGTGGATTTTTTAATAACGGCCTGTCAATCTGACGCTGAGCACCACACTGCAGGGAGACTCATAACACAGGAGAGGTGCAGGGGGAAATCGTGCAATATCTCCTTAGAGTTCACAAACATTCCCACAAGCAAACCCACACACAATCAAACACACATGCGCACACCCAAACGTAAACACCTGCTCATACGAATGCATACGCCCTCCCATTCATCAGCACATAACTCTGAGAAGAGCAAGAACAAGAACCATTGTCACTGCACAACTTTACTCACATAAAATCAGTGGACAAATAACAATCTCACGTGTCTAAGCAAAACTAATTAGAGGCCCATGTCTATGAATTCAAGACATCAAACTGAGCCCCTGAAAACCTGCTGTCCATCCCAGTAGACTGGGAGAGTTTCTGAATTCAGGGCTGAATCAGTGTGAGTGGAGGACCACAGGGCTAGCCTTCCACCATCTGGCCCAGTCTGGCCGTCCACCACCTCATCCCTGAGTGGCTGTATTAGATTTATTGAGGCAATGAGCCCCCTGCCTCAGGCATGGGATTTGATGAATGTGACTCAACTCCCCTCCAAGATTAGAAGGTGGATAATGCAAAAGAGCACCTTCTGCCTCAGAGAGACCATGTGAAGAGGCAGAAAAATACTCGGCACTAGCTCACACTTGTCATGGAGTTAGGGTAGGGATGCTAAACTCCACGACAAGATATTGGTAGGACTGCTGTTCACATTGATGTAATAATACTGAAGGAATGCAAAATGCAACATTCGCCGAGTGTTGCAAAGCCCCAGCAAAAACAAAACATGCAAAATTGTCAAAATTGCTAATGGTGATTGTCAAAGTCTTACACAGTAAGAAGCAGTGAAGAAGTGTACAGCCTAATGCTCACACATGCACAAACATTATAGAGTGGGCAGAGTAGTGATACCCAGAGCTAGAGTGTAAACAGACTGTAAAATGGTAGGCATTAATGACATTGTCATGCTACCAGGATAAAGGGAGACTGGTGGCGTATTAAGACTAGAGATACTTACATATATTTGCAGTTCCTTTGGGTATGGGGAGGTAGGAGCCCACACTCCAGGCCCTTCCATGGTAGTGCCTCTTACAGCGGCCGCAGTCTGGTCCTGTGGTGTTGTGCTCACACTCACAGCCCAGCTTCCCCTTGTCAAACACACAGCTGTTGGCATGCAGGTTGCACTTGCACCTGAGACAGGAAGATAACAACAAAAGCAGGAGATGTGAATAGGCATCTGTATGAACCCATTCAATCAATATCTTCAGTCTGCCCTTGCTATGGCGTTTATTTGTGCATTTCAAATTTAATTTTTTGACAGTGGTAAATTGAAATCCTGGTGGGTTATCGGACTTAGATCATGCCTCCTCCACAAAGCTTCATTATGCTCTGCTTCAAAAAAACAAGGCCTCATTTGTCGCTGCTCCCATGGAGAGAACAGCGGAGCGAATAAGGTCACTTTTGCCACTCTGAGGGCTAAATGAAAGGCGCTCTGTAACATTCGCTAATTGAGCACAAAACAGGGATCTGATAGAGTTGATAGTATGAAGAGAAGCCAGCCAGCCTGAGAAGTCTCTCTTTCTCTCTTTTTCTTCAAAGTTACTGTGATATGTGGCAAGGGAACCTGCAGGCAGGAAACCCTACTGGCCGACGGTGTTGGTTTATTAGGTAGAGAACTGTGGCAGACCTGACAGATGCTCCTGACAGACAGAAGAGAAAGGATGACACCTTTCAACACTCCACCCAACCCACCCCCCTTTGACAACATGAAAGAAGTGCACTGGTATTTTCAGGCTTGTAGAAAGAACGGTTTGGTAGCAGTTTGATGCTCACTTTTATAGAGGTTTAAACCCTGGATGGACAGAGAGTAAATTGCATGTCGGGAATATAACCTATTTCACTTTACTGAGGGGTGTGTTTACTCCCAGAGAGGCGCTCTATCAGAGGCTGTATAGGCAGTGTTTATTGCCACATGCGATATAGCGGTTTCATATTCCATATGTATTCCAAATATAGTTCTCAGTATTTGATTTTACTCCCAAGGAGGTAAAAGGTTACAACTGGTGACCTCAGCTTCTTGGGAGGGGGGGTGAATCAGTTGGGAGGGGACTATCGAGTGGATCTGACACACTAACCCTCCCCGGGGTTTTGGGCTGCTCATGATTTCATATCATGCCTATGTTTGTTTTTACCAAGTGCTTCCGAGGGAAGATTTCTTCCAGTTGAGACCTAAGTGGTAGGGATCTGTTGCCATCATCCCCAGTGAACACGAGACAGAGAAATTACAGGAGGAGTCAGAAATACATCCATTCTAATTGACTTCCTGGCCTTCCTGTGACATCTCACATTGATGATAGATAACTGTTGGAAACAAGGGAAACTATAGCCTGTTCTACCAAGATACATCAGCAGGAAGGGACTGCATGGTCAGTGAATATGGTAAATGACGATATGGTTTCTGTCTGACAAAAAACACATTTATACTTTTATCTGCAATGAAAGAAAAAAATGCTTATTTTCTGGAGGCGTCCTGGGTCTTACTCAATGAAACATCTGTGATGAGAGGTGTAGATAGTAAAAATGTCCACTCTCACCCACCCCACTCTCCTTTCCTAACATACAATGCAAATTCCATCATATGTTCTGTCCCAAAATATCATCAGAACCTGTGTAACGGTAAATGTCTCACTGTATTTTCAAAATTATACAACGAGGTATTAACAGGTTTCAAGGGCCCAAGGGTCATGAAACTCACTCAAGCCTTAAAAGACCATGTAAACTTTAAGTTCAAGTAAGAAAAGTTCAAAAAACAATATTGCTGTTATGTGGTTTTCCACAAGAGCAGCAATATTTAGGTTGAAAAACCCCAAACCATTTAAAGACTAACTAAAAAAACATCCATCACCCCTCCTCAGGATAAGTGCTGTCTTCCAATATTAGATGCTAGATTAGATGTGACTGAAGACCAGCCCACTTTCACACCAAGTAAATGCTTCTCACCAAGCATTCCCCATCGTCCTTAACTTTTTAATCAATTAAAGTCCCTGCTCCCATAAAATTAATGACTGGGTGTAGCTCCTCTGCCATGCAGACAGCAGCAGCTCCCTGAAGTCAAGAGCGATGAGATTTGACCTTCCACTTAATTAAAAACCAGCAAAATCTGGATCATCAAGCCCCACCTGTGCGGGTAGCACACTGATAGAGTAGAGGATATGGACTCAGGGGAACTCTGGGATGTGATGCTTTTGCCGCTGGCATTGTCATATTGAAATCAGAGAGTTTTGCAGCCCCCAGACACATGAGAGAAGAGGTCCCTGTATGTCCAGCCTTTTGAACTGGCACCATTACAAAGACACATTTCATAAAGTTTTAATGACCTTTTATCCTTTGCTCAGCCTGCTAGCAATTGGTATTATCAATTATCCAAACAAGTGACCCTCCCTCAAGAGATATAGAGATCATCTAGCCTCTCTGTCCTTCCCCTCACTTCCACTTCTTCAGCTTGGGGTATAAATGTTATGCCTTGGAGAGGATGAGATGACCACTCTTTTGGATGGACTGTGTGTATACTGTTTGTATGTGTGTGTGTGTGTGTATGAGAGAGAGAGAGAGAGAGAGAGAGAGAGAGAGGGAGGGCCACTGGAAGACTGTACCTACCATCACATAGGGTTAAATTGATGTTTTGTCTAAGTACCAGTGTTATTGTGACTTTCTTAGCTATAAGCCTCCTTTAAGCCTCACATTGAAAAAACTCTGCACCAAATAGCCTTGATTTATTGCACTTGGTGAATAATGTGATTCTGTTCTAATTCTGATTCTGATGCACTCAAGTTTGGCCTGTGATTATGTGTGCTAAAGGTAACAATGTGAATATATTTGAAAAAAATCAAGCAAGGTGAAATAAGGTGAGGTGAAAGGCCAGACATCTGCATTCTGGAGGAGACAGCAGTACCGTGAGTCTTCTCGTCTGGCTCCTGCCTAACCTTTTCCTGCCTAACGTTTTTCCTGGTTGCGTCGCGCTGTGTTGACAGACTCACTATGTCTAACACAGCTTTTCTTCCTCATGACAGCTCCTACAATCCCTGATTCAAGACAAGCTTGCCTCTAAGAGGGGAGCACCGAACTGATTAAATCAGAAGGGGGTGAACACAGCATCAAAGTACAAAGTACTTTCATTTGTTCATTTTCAAGTTGGACTTTACACCATTAAAATCATAACAATAATAGTGTGAAAATGTAAGAACGCACCACCTACTCATGATACGTAACTTTCATTAGAGCAGTACTCATTGTGACTCCCTGTGAGTGAAAGCAGAGAAAAGAATTTAGCCTCTGGTTCATGGTGATGTAATAACGTATAAGATTTCTTGGAGGTGAGTTATTGCAAATTAATGCTACTTGCCTTGTCGCACTTGTCACATTTACAGTAATCAAGCCTGTTACTGTGAATTAAAGAAACAAGGACCTACTTGCTGAAGTGTAATAATCTTTGTCACTGTTTAGCACATATCCCGGAGGTACTTTGTGGAATACTGAGCAGAATGACACAACTATAATTTGCTCTAATACCTCTCAGGCAAACACACAGTGAATAGTTACAGTGAACTCAATGTCAAGCAAAATAAATGTTTGATTAGTGAGGGACTATAGCTTTGAAAGCCTGAATGAGTTTAGCAGTCTATATTACAATGTAATAAAATTAATTGAAATTTAAAAATATCTCAGAATACAGTTGGAAAATATTTGAAACATTTCATTACGAAACCACCATTCCTGTTATGAGGATGAAATAATTTTATTTCTTTTTTAAATTTTATTAAATTTTGGAATGTAAAACTCCATTCATTTCTTTTCCATGGACGATCTAACCAGTGATCGCTTCCCCGAGTGACCTATCACCTATTCCCTCCAGTGAGAACTCAAGATGCCCGCGGCCAGACCTGTAATGCACCTCCATGCTGTATAAATGCATACCTAGATCCTGAAAACTTTCCTTGGCAAGACACTTGGAGAGCCTCTCACATCCTGACCACTGATGGTCTTGACAGATGTGGAGATGAAGGCTGTGGAGAGCAAACTTTGGCCTTGCTGAAGTTTTAGATCAATGTCGACATGCTACCTGGATGAACCAGACTGACCCTCCAACACCTTACAGGGAAGAAAAGGCTCTTTGATGTCTTTTACATGAGAGGAAGGACTTAGGTGATGAATGTGAACCACACTGAAACTGGGAGAGAATTTCAGTAAAAGGAAGTTTGCTGTCATGATGTTTACTAGAACAGGGAGCCAGGTGGAAACAAGTCTAATGCAGGGTTTAACTCACGTCCTTGAATTTCTTGAGTGACAAAATGATAACAGATTGGATACTCTATATTGAATGAAATATCAATTGATGATCTTCAGGGAAAATTATTTTTTGTCTCCCATGATAAAATTGTAAAATTGACAATGTTTGTTTGTTTTTTTGGTATTTGCACGTCAATATCTCAGACAATACTAATCAAATTTTCAAATTTGGAGGAATGATTCACTGTGTTCTGTCAGCTTCAAAATTACACTGATTGGCCCAAGGGGGGCACTACAATTACAAGTCAAAACATGACATATTTGCTACTGATTTGCCGTGAGGGAAACTGCATCATACATGTTTACTGTTGCCTTTTTTTTTTTTTTTTTTTTTACACAGTGTTTTGGAATAGAACTCAGCATCTGCTACATCTGATAGTTGACAAACTGATCATTTGAACTGAAGAGTAAATGTAATTTTTTTTAAGGTTTTAAAATAAACAACAAATTTCAGCATGTGAGTCAGGATGTGAAGGAAGACGTTAACAACCATCTGCGCAATATAACAAGGAATTAAATATCTTCAACATTCAACATATCACATCTTCTTAGTATTTCAAGCACATCCTGAGGTATGTTCAAGGTCCTTTATGCACATACTAGCACAATGCAAAAGCCAGAGTCAATGCATCCAGGTTGCCTTTGGCAGACTCTCTAATGTAGCAGGGATAGCAAGATAGGACAAAATTATCTTCTCTGTCAACAACAGTGATTTGAGCAGGAACAAGGGAAATTCAGCTAACATAATGGGTTTGACAGCGCTACTCGATATCGACTCTTTTTTACATTTCGGATGGCATTGAACTTTTTCACGAGGACACTTGTCAGAGAGTCACCTCATTACGGTAGGTTGTGTCACCGTGAAATTGAAGAGTCCGATTAGGCTTGTTTTCGTTGCTCTGTGCTGTGGCCAATTTTGTCATTCGTCCGCGGCGTAATGTAATACATCTCAAGCAAATTGTTTGCGTCTCCCCTCGAAATATAAAGTAGCCCCGCCAGGGCTTCCCAAATTGCTGGAGAAATATTAGGAATGGATCACAAGTTAATTCCCCCTGCTCCAATTTTCTGCCGAGGTGAAATGAAATTTGAATGTGTGTGTCTTGGGCCACCACCACTGGAAGCCTGTGATTTGTTTCAATGACAGGGCCTATTATTGAGGTTGTGCATTGATGTAGGCATACAGTATGGTAATGTCGACCGCCCCCATCCCACCTCAGCCCTTTGGTGGAGGGCCTTCTCATTCATATGATGTAAGCCACTGACACAAGGAGGAAGCAGTGATGGAATCAGCAATAGGAGGACATATTAATATGGAAATCACAAGCGTGTGTGTGCATGCCTGTGTGTGTGTGTGTGTGTGTTGTTTATTTCAAACACTCACCTCCTACAGTATGAAGACTGAAAGTAGGATTGAAGATCTTTTTTTTTTTCCCCACTACTGCAGTGGGGATAAACGCTTGGATGCGTGCACGCACATGCACACACAAACACACACACACACGCACACACCCATACATACATACATACACCGATCAGCCATAACATTAAAACCACTGACAGGTGAAGTGAATAACATCTATTATCTCGTTACAATGGCTCCTGTCAAGGGGTGGGATATATTGGGAAGCATGTGAACAGTCAGTTCTTGAAGTTGATGAGTTGGAAGCAGGAAAAATGGGCAAGCGTAAGGATCTGAGCGACTTTGATAAGGGCCAAATTGTGATGGTGACGACTGGGTCAGAGCATCTCCAAAACGGCAGGTCTTGTGGGGTGCGTGTGCATCGTTTACCTGGGGGAGAGATGGCACCAGGATGCACTATGGGAAGAAGGCAAGCCGGCGGAGGCAGTGTGATGCTCTGGGCAATGTTCTGCTGGGAAACCTTGGGTCCTGACATTCATGTGGATGTTACTTTGACACGTACCACCTACCTAAACATTGTTGCAGACCAAGTACACCCCTTCATGGCAACGGTATTCCCTGATGGCAGTGGCCTCTTTCAGCAGGATAATGCGCCCTGCCACACTGCAA